>WMED01020132.1:0-12241 GCA_019650415.1 Pipa parva
AAGCTTGCATTTACCATCTATTCCATTAGCCAATAAAAGGCATCACCTGTACTCTACTTGGCTCTTCTTATATCTATGGTTAACACAGTGCTACACTCATAGACAGACACAGATATATGTTTTTGGATTGTTGGAGGAAACCCATGCAGGTGCGGGGAGAATATGCAGACAAATGCAGGTGAAGTCCAGGTTGGAATTGAACTCAATACCCAGCACTGCAATATAACCTTGTTAACTGCTGAGCCACCGCACTGCCCCTCCATACATCTCTTCAATTCTGTACCCCTATATATCTAATTGTATATTGTATTCCTCACAAAGCAATTGTCTTTGTACATCACAAACAAAAAATGCACTTTCCTGTTCTAAATCATTTTCTCTTACTGCTCTGTATCTCTGGAATTTTAATTTTATATCCCTCTACCTCCATCAAGGACAATCTCTCGGTATTTTCAAAACTAAACTCAAATACTACCTCTCAGAGCATTAGCGCTGGTTTACATGTCTTTCATTCCCTTTATCCTTAAGCAACTATTTTTACTTATGATTGGCACTTATAAGCTAATGACCCAGCACTTTGTGTTACTGCATTATTAATCTTCTCCCTTTATAGGGTCTCTCTCCCATTTAGATTGTAAGCTCTATGTGACAGGGACCTCCATCCTCTTGTTTCAGTCATTGCTTGGCAGAGTGATGTATCCTAATTACAAACTTTTGTATTTAATGTTTTTAATTTACTTCACTTGTACTATATTAATCATTTCACCCATGTCTGTAGTATAATTGTATTGTTAAACAGTACTGCATAACTTAGCACCACTTTATAGCTAAAACTATACATATACCCACTACACTTTACTGTCACTTCTGTCACAGAACCTGTGTCAAAAACCTTTTAGTTCCATCACTGCAGCCCTTACAGGATTAATAAGCACAGCGCTATTTATGTTTGTGTAGAAATAAACGAGGAATATAGAAATGGCAGATAATGGGGATAATATCTTCTCCAAGCAATAATAACCTGTCGTTTCAGGCTTTTCATTTTGCTTTATTGTTCTATGAAGATGACTGGATTGAACATGAGACAAACTGTCAGAAACAAATGATAAAACGTAAAGTTTGTCATATCCTGGGCATTTGTGTTGCCCAGTAGCAGGGAATGTCTGCCACTAAGGGTCAGATAATTAACTTACTCACTAGGGAACTGTTCTAAACTGCTGGTTCTCACAGAAAGATTAAGTTTTTATTCATGTTATTCATTTTTAAAAATATTAATGTTGTTGCATATTTCCTGGAACTGCATGCCATTTTATATTATTACTTATTGAAAATAAAGACATACCGTATTTTCCAGCGTATAAGACGACCCCCCAACTTTTCCAAATAAAATATAGAGTTTGGGATATACTCGCCGTATAAGACTATCCCTCTTCCAATGCAAATCCTGCTTGAATTGGTCAGCTCTCAATGATTATCAGCGCACCATCACACTGTGCTGCCCCTACAATCCCTACCCTCTGAAGGAGGGGGGCGCAACCTTAGTGCTCACACCCTCCTTTTCTCTCTCCTTACCTAGCTCCTCTGTTGCCCAACTGTCTGTGCTGAGCGCTATAGCATTTCCTCTCCCCAGCAATGATTAAACTTCCTGTTGCTCACAGGAAGTTACATCAATGCTGGGGAAGGAATGCTGTAGCGCTCAGCACAGACAGCCGGGCAATGGAGGAGCTAGGAAAAGAGAGAAAAAAGTGATACCTGGTGTATAAGACGACCTCCAACTTTTCAGATGATTTTTGAGGGGTTAAAAAGTAGTCTTATACGCCAGCAAATACTTTTGTATCTGTTGCAGAATAGTGCAAACAGTGATTCTGGCTAGTCCCTTGGCTACACTCGATAGAGAGTTTAGCACACAACAGTGGTGTGCCATTTCTCTGCTTTATTACATATTTGGATATTGGATTACTGTACTCCTTTGAGGAAGTCAAGGGCAGAGAAAATCGAATTCAAATAACAGACCCAGAAGTCAACATTAATCAGTAATTTTTTTTTTGTAACTATATTTTTTATCATTATATTAAAAAAAAACTCGTACCCCAGTCATAACTGATATGATTAAAGTACAGGGTCTGTCACTCTAAACTTCTATAATCAAGAAGGGGGCTTGGGAGGGAAAGGCTGTGAGTCTATTTTGTTGCTGGCATATCAAGTAGATGAACAAATGTGATTTATTAAGAGACTTTAGTTTTTCTTTAAAGCAACACAAGTATTTCTTTACTGAGTTTTTGAGGGTAAATAAAGCAATTTGCCATAGATTTCTGCTGGATTGTTTTCAAAAGCTTGAGCGTTGCATGTTGCAAACTATACACAGAATCTGATGCAACCATAATTTGGCTATGTGAACTTGCAGTTAGGACAAAAAGTTTGAATTATCCAAGTCAGCACTAGTAGGACATTGAGGGCAGTCTAATCAGATGCCTCAAAAATGCAATCTTGGAGAAATCAGATTGGATGCACCTTAATGTCAATGTTAACATAGCTTCTGGTGCTTTTGTTGCCATGGAAACACTGGGAGAAAAGCAGCACCATATTGGCCATTTTTGTGCTGATCAGGGTATGGGAAAGAAGCTCTAGTTCTGCAATGAGGGCATGAGCTTCCTGGGTACAGGATGACAGAGCTCCGATGTGGCATAATGAAACTTTTCATGCAAAAATGACAATAAAGACAGCAACTAAGTGATAACATGAGTTAAGGATATTAAATATATTCCATCACTTAAGGGGTTGCTATGCTCTGATAGTCATGAATTTGCTATCCTTATTCACTAAGAATAAGTTATCCTCCTGCCGAAGACAGGAAATTACAGGAGGAGGAGGGATGCTGAAGCACTAAGCGCTACAGCAGAGACAGCCGAACCAAGGAGTAGGCAGGTAAGGACAGGGAAAAGGAGCAAGAAGATCACCAAGATAGTGCCCCCTCCTGCTGCTCCCTAGGCCAGCGCGTACACTGCCTACCCCTAGGTCTGGCCCTGATGCTAATTAACAACATTTATTAAAAATAATTTATTATTACATTTATTGTAAACATTTAAAATTATTATCTATAAAGTAGTGCTATACAGCTCTTACGTGTTGCATTCCCCAGCTTCTAACAACACCGTCAACTGTTTATGACGTCCTTAGTAGGAGAACACCAATCACACACATTCCTCACTAGCACCCTCATTAATGCGTCCTCCACGGAAGATGTGTATGCTCTCCATGTTAGTTATAGAAAGTGCTGATGCATAGCTTCAGTAGAGGTGCAGCTAGTGAGAAATTTTCTCTAAATAAGTCTTCTCCTGTTTAGCATGATGTATAGTTATTTTTTAGGTAAGAATTTTAATTTTTTCAAAAAAATTTTGTAATAAATCAAATTTAACAAATGGTGTTAATTAGCAGAATTAATCACATGTGTTTAATTTATTTTCAGATGTATTGTTTCTTTAAGTTAATAGAATACGTTTTACATCATAATATGCTAAATAAGAAATAATGTAATTAGAAAACATTTACTTGCATCTTATACATGTATTTTAAAGAATGTTATTTTTGTATAAAACCATTACAAATGTTTATATTTTTTAGAGACATAAACGTTTGTATAAGGAAATGCAGGCAAGACATGACGATAGCAATTTTGAATACTCATTTCCATTCAATCCTACATTAACAAGTACTAAGAGAAGTGATTCTAATATGCAAAGTGATAGAATGAGAAACACTGTATGGTGTGAATGTTCGAATTGTATTATAATGCCTACTGGAGAGGAATGCAAATGTTGTTTAGAAATCAAAAATGTTTTAAATGAATTGAATGGTGAAAAATGCATTACAGAAACATCTACATTTTTTGAACATTGCCTAGATGAAGATTAGACTTTTATTTTAGACTAATTGGTTGTACCAAAAAAACCATCACCTCGAGATTTCAACAGGTAATAATAAAAATTTCTTAATAGAATGTTAATGATATTATTTGATGTTTTGATTAAATATTTTTTTTTAGTTCAAAGGTTGCTATAAATTGTAGTTCTACTTGTACTCAAAGGGGGTTGTGACTAGTATTATAAATAAGTTATGCAGCTCAATGTATTTATTTTTGCTGATCTAAATTATAGCTCTAGTGCAGTGGTTCTCAACCGTGTTGAGACTGCGACTCCTAGGTAAAAGATTAAAGGTTAAAAGATGACATATGGGTCCAACATTATCACTTACGTGTGTCAAGTGATGACGTTCGGGCCCGACGTCATCATGTAGGAACTCTTATATAAAGGGAACTGTGCTCACTGCTGGATTCACAGCGTGTTTGTGACCCCTGTGAGTGCGTTGTTTGACCAACAAAATTGTTGCGAACCACAGCTCTAGTGAAAATAGTGTTACTGCTATATCTTCTTTATTACTTCCCAGGCCTGTTAATTACTGTAAGTGGTACAGTTTGAAGGATAGAAAGATTGTGGAGACCAAAGGACTGATGAAGTTGGAAACATGGAAGGGGGTTAGTGATTGACCTCCTCCAGCTGAGGGACCACTGCCCTAATGGATAAAAGAAGAGTGAGGGTGTTGGGGTCATTCATGACCCCCTTTTTTTTAATGTTGATGCCCCCATACCACAATTGGATAGCAGGATAACAATCCCGCCACATAGCAGTTAATGGGAGTGGGGGGGATAGGGGTCCCAGTATTTCTTACTACACTATATGAGTTTTTTCCGCTCTAAAAGACAGCGCAGTTACACTCCTTCAATGTGAGTGGGTTTTGTGAGATTTTGCTTCATAACCCTGGAGAATACTGTTTAGACGTGCTTGATCTTAATTATCTTTTTTGAATATATTCTTTGGGGGCGCATTATAATGAAATGGTCTGTACACGCCTATGGGGATTATACAGGGCCGAGGGGGAGCGCTTGAGGATGACATCCTACTAGGAGCGCTGAGGAGTAAGACGAATGCACTCTGCTAGTACTTCTATGCAGAGGTGATGATGATCTGATTCTAATCGCCTGAGCTCACAGACATTGCTGCACACAGAATACAATAATCAGATCATCAGGGCGCAACTGCATAGAAGCACTACTAGCCTCCAAAGCTGAGCAGCAGACAGAGAGTCTTAGTGGGTTATTCAGGAAAGTCCAAACTTACCTTGCGTTTATTCGATTTACCTCGCGATCCCTTCCCTCTTGCATGCGGAGATCAGCGAACGTTTTAAAGGTATTCCAGTCTCGTGAGGCGACTCGAGTAGTCTCGAGGTGAGGATAAGTACCTATAAAGAGTTTACTCATCTACAAGTGCAGGAGAGAAGGGAGCGTGAACCAGTCTCGGCGAGGTGAATCGACGGATCGCATGATAAGTTAGGACTTGCCCAAATTACCACCTTAAAGTGGGATTATTCAAGTGTGTCGGTCATTAAGGACTGGGTTTGTGTTATAAAAGTTAATTATTCTGCTTAGGCTGTATAAAAACTTGGCCCGGCAAGGTATGTATCAATAAGCAAACAGAGCCAGACCAGGAAAGATATCAATATCAATAAATTTACAGTGTATTCACCACAATAACATAAACATTGTAGCATCATAAATTGATAACAATTGAATAACCCAAACTAGACAAAATAATGTTTATATCGGTCATAATTAGCAAGATTAAGGCTTTCATACTTTATTAAATATGTTCCGTACATATGAGATTTATGATAACTATGGCTATTGCAATATTTAGCTTTATTGTTAGTAATATTTCAGGTTCATGAGAAAAACAGCATATAGAGCCTTCACTGCATGGATTCATGGTTATCTTGGTGCAAGAAAAAGAATTCCTATTCCATCTTGTGCTGTTAAAAGTATTAGATATCGTTTTCCAGATCCTAAATTAAAATATATGGGTTTTACTTGGCCAGAAGACTATTCTGCTATTGATATGGCTTATAGTTTATAATTGATTGATTTTTTTAAATGTTAATGAAATTGTAAAAGAATAATTTAATATAGTAAAATAACAAATATAATAAAAATGTTACACTAATAAATAATTTTTAATTGTTCAAATAAAATATTTTAATATTCTTTCAATTAATATTCACATATATTTACAAGGTATGTATGTGGAGTCTATCATCACATAGTACACAACCCACCACAGGAGTTCACCAAACAAGAACGTGGACATCTGTAGAGGTTAAAAAGCAAAATATTTCTGGTCGCATCCTCATAAAACCACAATTAAACGATTTTACAATATAGTCAAAGCTAGTGACTAAAAATCTGCTTTATCTTAGACTTATTTACAGTTCTTCAATCAATATAATCAACGCAGAAAACTATAACATAAGTAAAATTAATAATGATTGGGAATATATGGCCCACCCAATCCATCCACTATACTCCTAACTCTGTTTCCCGATAAAATGAAACAGCTTGATAGAAATTATGCATTCTTTCAAAAACAGACATAAAGTTAAAATTTAAGTCTGAAGATAAAACATTACATTTTCTAATAATTTGTTATAGATTGACAAGCACAATAAATATCAAGCTAATTCATATAATTCATGGATATTTACATAAACAGAGTTATTTACAATCATAAGTAATTAGAAGTTTGCAATGTTTTAATTTATTTACAGAAAATAAAAAAATTCTTCATAACTATTTCAATTAGCTACATCATTTGAAACGTGAGATGTGCTCTTGAATAATAACAGATGGTACTGGTTTCTCTATACAGGCTATATTTTTTGGTACTGAATCTTGTTTAGAGATCCATGTAGGTGGTTCATTGTTTCTGGGGATCAATAATGCTTCCTTTATGATGTCTTTGAAATGTTGCTCATCAACTGGCTCATATATAGGCTTTGCCACCCACTTTTTTTTTTTTTTTTTAATTAAACAATATTGTTTGGGAAAACAATATTGAATCTTTTCCTGCCAAAACGTAAAAGTTTCTTGGTTGATTTTTTAATGGTTGCCTTTTTTCGGGTTTAGATTTTTATAATGGCTATGTGCTGCCAATGATGTTCGAGCAATCATGATATCTATGCCAAAATGATTTCTTTTAGGCCTAAATTTAAGAGTTTTGCTGTGGAACACTTCTAGGTATGACAGAAGTGGTGTAAATGTGTAAAGTCTTAATCTATTTGTGGGTTGTCTACAATTGCTAAAAGTACTTCAAATGCAGGATGACTTCTAGTCATCCAATTATGACTTCTAATCTCTTCTTCCGTCAGTGGAGGATGATTACATTGCTTTGTTTCACCATCTTCTATCTATGAGTGCTCACTAGCAATGTGGTGAAGTACAGATTTCCAGTTGGAAGATAATTCTATAATTTGTTTACAATTTTTGGAAGACTACCAAAAATGATTTATAATGGGTTGAATTGAATCCAATGCTGGAGGTCCTTACAATTTTTTTTTTTACTTGCAGCTAATCATTTTTTTCTACGATTTTTGTTATAATGCCAAATGTCATATTGGTGGTCAATGTCTGCATATTTCCCTCTCATTAGTTTTTTAATCCCAACGTGCCGATCGGTAGCAACTACTCCCACGTCATGACCTTCTGACATTACTTTTTGTAAACATTTCTCAAAGGCTTCCTTTTCTAGTGCAACGGAATTCTTTGATCCACCTGTTTGCTCAACTCTAAATTCCAGTACTTTCTCTGACAGCATGTCCATAAAAGTATATATACAGTATTTTGCACTGTGTCCTGGACTGTCAAATTGTCCGTCTCCAGTAATACATAAAGTTTTTTCTTTAAAATCTGTTTGCATCTGTTTCTTTTCTGATTGCCAGATTTTATCAGTAGCTGGAAACAAAAAATTTTCTGATAAATAAAATATGTGGATTTGGATATGAATGGTATATCTATCAATTTAAACATATTTTGCACTTTATTATAATTGGAGCCACTAAGAAGAAGAGAAGCAGCCAATGTTAAATTTCCAATGGCATATCTATTGATTTCCTTCTGCCTTTCCCAAATAATTGTTTTATGGCCAATTGTGCAGATACCATAATAAGTTAGTATTATTAATTGTTATTGTTAATTGTTAATTATTGTTTTTTCTTTGTTTATTAATGGACATAAGCAATTATCAACCATACAGTGAATAATGTTTCGAATTAGTGTTTCAGTACTACAACCTTGTACAATAAATAAACTGTCATTATATTCATTTTCTGTATCTGAATATTCAGATTCAGTTGACAGCTCATCTTGCATAGATGGAATGTACTCTTCATCATTTTGTATCGGCTCCTCATCTTCAGCATCTTCTATATCTTCTATATCATCCAAACTGCCTAACTCCAAATTTTCTTCCATATAATCAATATTATTCTTATTCCTTTTTTTTTTTTTTTAACAAATTCTTTTATTATTATGACATCAAAAAGGAAATATTACATTTAATAAAAGTAGATTTTATGAACATATATCCATTATTAACGAAATTGGAAAGTTGTAATCATGTAACTTGCTTAAACATTTTTATATAATATTCCTGATTTTCCTGGGTCATCATCATATTTTTTCCTGTTAGTTGATGATTTATCTAAGTTGAGGTTGTGTGCTGTGCTGAAGTCACCTGCGATCAATGACAGTGATGTGTGCGTAGCATGATGTGATTGTGTGATCTGTACGGTCTGGCTCATTATTACTTATAACGATCTTGCTGGATCTGCGGCCACGGAGTTGGTTTAATGTAGTGATAATGCCTGCCATATATTTCATTACTTTACTTGCTTGACTTGATCATGGCTACACATGCTTTGTTTTGTATCGCATATCAACTAGCAACATGCTTTTATTTCAGTGCCGTTACTGCTTATACTAGAGAGGAAATAGCAGGGCATGATACCACACTTAATCGCTTCACCTGGAGTACTGAGCCTAAAACACACCCCTGCAATCCATATCTATATAAGTGTACATGATTAACTCACTCTTGATGCCAAGATTAAGCGCCTGCAGTGCGAAACGCGTAGGCTCTGTTGTTTTTACTGTGTACAATCCTTTTAACCGATGATTCAATAAAGCAGTTCATTTAAATTTACCAAGGAGTGCCGGAGTCCAAATATTCCACATATTTGCCTCATAAAGTCGTCCGATCTTTCTCCTGAGCACCCGCATCTTTCATACTTTCATTTCAATTGGTGATTAGAAGTGGTCAGTACACCATATTTATTCTTTGAATTGGTAAGGTCTCAAAAACAAACAAACCGTAGTTCAGTTTAAGAGAGGAGGTTAAGTATGGATAAGAAGTGTATCACATAACCAAGATTGTGGGATTCAAATAGTCTTTGATGCAGTTCAAATTATTGTACAGTAAGTATAGTGCAACTGTAGCTTGTTTTCTTGTGGTAAGAATGCACCAGGGTTTGGCAAGCTTTTGTGTGGAAGTCTAGGTAAAGTCCAGGTTATGGTGCAGTTTGATAATTGAGAGTATTGTGTTAGGGTTAATGTCTAACTTTTTCCTCCCTTTGGATATTGTACTGTGCTGTTAAATGATGCAGTGTGTGTGTCTGCCAGAACTAACACGTGGTCCTCTAATGGATGCAGGTGCAATTGGGTCCCAGTTATCTCCACCGATTCCTTGTCTCCTCTGCACCCTCAGCACTGTCTGGTTGATGCTTTTACCCCTCGGTTCCTGCCCGGTATCTCCTCTGGTTGTGGGAGGCTGATGCGTCAAGTGACTTCCAAGTGCAGGCCCCAGCGCGTCCCCTGGATTACTGCGCTGCTCTCCGACACTGCTCTCCGACACTGCACTCAGCCTCTCTCTGCCGGACCGGCCTGTCTGCGACGCTCAGCTTCTCTCCTCCTGTAGTCACGATAGTCTCCTCAGTCGACGGGGTAGATGCTACGGTGCGCCCCAACTCCCTGCACCATGCGCCTGATCAGGGCCTCCTCCTATATGCTCCTGGGCCTCCGGGGAAAAGAAGCACTGGACTCCACTCTCCACTCTCTCTAACGGCACTGAGGTTAGTGTGTTTCCAGTGCCGTTTGCTGTATTTTTGGGGCTTTTTTATGTCTTTTTTTAAAAGTTTTAATTAGCCCTTAGTGCGGAGCTTTATAAAAACGCGGCCGTACTTTTAGTCCGCCTCCCGGAAGTACTTCTTATTTCTTTTTTTGAGGATTGCATGTGCATGGTGTATCAGTTTGTGTGGATATGCTCACTGTTTTTACACTATTTGACAATTTTGTTCTTTTACTGTACAGATGATCTAACTTACTGCTTTTGCCTTTTCTTGTTTTTAACTTGTCTTGTAAGGTACATTGTATTTTATTTCATATGTTTTTATTTTGCCTGTTTGAGTAGCCTTAGGAGTTTTAGCACATTTGTTAAATGTGTTGTTTCCTGTTGGACAGCCCTTAGGAGTGATAATAGATTCCAAGGATCCCATATCAGACAAAACTGATTTAGAGGAGGATAAATTATCATATGCCATATCTTTTATATCAGCTGTTTTTAGTTTTTTTTTCAGGGGGGGCTATTTATTTAGATGATTCAAGTCCAAAATGATTTTCTGGAGTTGTAAAAACTGAAGGAAAGGTATCTTTTTTCAAAACTTCCTTTTTGGGTATAGCAGCTAGCCTCGAAATGATTGGAACACATTCTATAGTTGTCATTACTTTTTCCTTGTCAAACTTTTTCTATTAAATCCTCTGATACTTCATCATATAGCTTCGTTTGTTCTAGCCATTTTCTTATTATGGTTTTATTTTTAGGGAAAATATGCAATATTAGATGAGGGAATTTTGATTTGTTTCCTGTTTTGCTTTTACAGCCTCTTACTATGCAACGTGGCATTATCTGAAAATAAACATATGAATAAAGTTAATAAATATTAATATACTAATTTTAATTTACAACTTTACTAGCATATTGTGTTATTACTAATATGAGCATCTTTTGAATATCCTTATTTAAAAATATAATGAATACATTTTTACATTTTATCGTTACTCTTATTCTACATTCATTCTACGTAAATTTATTGGTTCTTAGGACTCTATACACCCACAACCAACATTATTTAAATTTAGGAGACTACTTATATCTGGACTATAGTATCCAGATAAATTAACTTACTATTATCCAAAAATAAATTAAAAGGAAGTTATATACATAAAACCATAGTGTCTCTGTTACCTGTAAACACTCTCAATTTCATGAAGTTGAAGGACATTTATATAAGGTGGTCTAAAGGAACTTTTCCTTACAGGTCATGTTGGTTTATGAATAAATGTAATAGTGGGTTATTACTAAGGGGGGAATTCACGATAGTACAAAGTGAGGTGCGGTTCCTACGCCTCACTTCACATATGCTGTTCTGTGCTCGCTGATGTGCTGCACGCGGATATCAGTGAGTGCTTTAAAGGGATTGCAGTCTCAGCAAGACCAAAATAGTGGTCTCACCGAGACTGGAATCCATTTAAAGCGCTCGCTGATGTGCGCGTGCAGGACATCAGAGAGCGCAGAACAGCATGTGCGAAGTGAGGCGTAGGAACCGCACCTCACTTTGTACTATCGTGAATTACCCCCTTGGATTCTGCAGCTGTGTAGTGTAATGATACATGGAGCCTTCAACTCCCAGCACCCCTTGCAAATCTCCAAAACTGTTTTACAGTAGTATAGTAATTTCATTCTATAGTTCCTTTCCTAGTCACTCACTTCCATTGGATTTTTTTGATGAGTTCTGTTGAAAACAGCAGTTATGTTGACAGAGATGGGTACAAGGGATTCATTAAATAAAATGTAAAGGTTTTATTTTACAATATGCACAAACAACCGATTAGCAGTACACCGTCACTATTAACTCTGATTCTCAAACCAATAATTCAGTTCAGTCCATTACTTCAGGTTTGGAGATTGAGGGGGTTAATCACTAAGGTGTGAATTCGACTGTCGAATTCTCAAACAGCGGATTCCCATAGTAAATCCGTGACAATTTTTTAAAGTTAAGATTGTGACAATTTTTACATAATAAAGTCGCGACTGTGACAATATTCTCATTATAAAGACGTGACTGCGACAATAGCAGCCTATTGCGACTGTCTTTATCTGACTAAATTGGTACCTATACGCTACAATTCGGACTTTAGTGAATAACCCCAAAGTGATGAGAAGAGCTCCCCATTGTTTTGACTTATCTTAAACTGTTGAATTAATTGAGAATTCGCAAAACTGTAGGATTTGATGAATAATTA
>WMED01020134.1:0-12240 GCA_019650415.1 Pipa parva
TACACCCCTACACCACTACACCACTACACCCCTACACCACTACACCACTACACCACGATACCACAGTATGATGAGTTTTTCCATCATCAAAAGTATCAGTGATATCAATATTGCTGTTAAAAGAAATTGAACTCTTACTGAAAATAGTGCTGAGTTTGCCAGTTTTACTGGATTAATAATTATCAATAATAATCTGTTTGACATTGACCATTTATAACTGACCCTATATAAATTACCTGAATCTAAAAGTTCAGAGAAACAGAAAAATAAATGTGAAAAAGATGCAAAATGCAGCAAAATGAATACATTTCTGAAAACAGATTGAATAGATTGAAAATGACCTTTATAAACTCCCCCCTTATAAAAGTTGCAGTGACTTACCTTGGACTTATGGGCATATATGTTCCCCCCTGTATCCTCTTCCCATTCTGTCCCACAAATTGCTAATCTTCATTGTCCATTGTCATGTAAATGAGAATATCATTGTGAAAGATAATGTTATTAAATTACATTGCTACTAACTGGCCAATTAGACTCTCACAAGAACTGTAAACATTGTCAGTGCTGGAAAAGAATGTGCTACACAAAGTACATGGATTAGTTTCCAGCTATGATTATCCCTTATTGAACAGGACAGGGGTTAGGTTTGATTGTAGATATATTAGCCTGGAATGTATAATAAATTATTTAACAATGACACACAATCTGCTCTGCTTAGCATTAGGTGTTTTAATGACGTCTGTTACTACAAGCATTCAGAGCTATCAGTCTTCTCCCATGTAGAGGACTAATCAACATTTATAGCCATAAATCCATGTAGATCCAAGATATATAACACTGTAGTGTCACGCATGAAAAGGATATGGAGCTCTTGGGTAGGCTAGGGGACACAGTAATCCATCATTTTACAGTGGGAATCTCACTAACCATTTTTAATGACAATTTGGGGTTTTAATTACTTTGGGCACCTGGTTGTATGTACTTCACATGGTAATTTTGCAGAAACAGAGGCAATTTCAAATTTATAGCAACTGTGGATATGTTTCCTAAGGTCTCTTGAGAATATAACAGGATTTCTGATTATTTCATATGAGGTCTTATACAGTAACTTCCAGAAGATCTTCCCGGGTACGCCTGTGCTTATGTATGTCATTTTGAATGCTAAGGAAGTATCCATACTCAGTGATTATCAAAAGATTCGCAATGATTAGCAATAAAAACCATTATTCTTACAAGGTAGAAAATTATCATGTGGCCCTTTGATATACTGGACCCTGAAGAGACTTTTTATTTTAGTGATATCACAATTAAAATTTTAGAGTGGTAGTTAAACTCTAAAATAGTGAGCAGTGCAGTGGCTCAGTGGATATGACTGCTGCCTTGCAGTGCTGGGTTCAATTCCACCTTGGACTCCATCTGCATGGAGTTTGTATGTTCTCCCTGTACCTGCAAGGGTTTCCTCCCACAATCCAAACACATACATCTGTGTGTGACTAAATAGGGAAACTAGATTGTAAGCTCCACAGGGCAGGGACTGAAGTGAATGATGAATCTCTGTATAGTGAATAAATACAAAAATCAGTGTTCATGTTTGCCATAGGCTGCTGTGGTCACTGGAAGTTTTAGCTCTACATCAAATACCTGCATCAGTTACATGTATGTTTCATAAATTTCAATTGGTTGAACATAAATGGTAGTAACCAGTGGCAACTCGAGCATCTTGTGACATCACAATAGTCCAATTTAACAACAATAATACAATATAACAATACAACTTGCTATTTCCATCTATTGGAAGCTTTCCAAAAACTTCTCCTTAAACTTCAAGTTTTAAAATCAGACAATGGTGATTCATTTGGTACATTAGGGAAGGAAATATAAAACCAGTTCCTTTAATGAGATCCAGCATCAACTTTCTTTTCAGAGAATGTATCTGAAAACAACAAATTACCTTTTAACTACTCTCTTTGTTTTCTGCGCCTTCTGAGGAAAGGAAGGTATTCAAAAAACAAACACATTTCGTTTCCTTTTCATTGAACTCTGATACATGCTGTGTCATTTGGGGATTTTTTTTGTTATTTCATGTTAAAACTCTATGGGTTTGTCTAAAGTGAACCAAAAAAATGCTAAGTTCAGATTTGCATTATAAATATTATACAAATATATATTTTTTAAACCTCTAGTTGATCTTCTATATCAAAGGCTCTTCTTCCAAGCTATTTCAGTAATAGAACTGTAAAAGGATTGACTTGAAAGTTGCCAGAAAAGTGATATGCATATTCCCTTTTTTCCCTGTTAACTTTGCCACCTACATTTTTCTTAATATTCTATGAACATTCAGTGAAGTTTTAACATCAGAACTTTTTTTTATTTCCTCATAAACACTAACGAAACCTTTTGATTCAGAGGTAAGAATATTAAAAGTGTCTCTAAAGCAGAGTCGCTGGACATTTGATGATACCACCGTATACAAATTAATTTATTTTTCGAAGACATATTGATTCAGTATGAATCCTTTTGGTGTACACAAGTCAGTCAAAGAATACATAGAGACTTTATGTTAGGTAAACAAGTGTAGGGTGGAGGCAGATGGCAATTATTACTTCCCTACAGGTTATAGTTAACTCAGGAGCGAGCAGCAGTAAAATGTGTTCTCTCCTGCAAAGTTTTGACAGTTTTGGTGAGAAAAGAGGAGGACACCACATCACTGTTAATATGTGATCTCCCCTGGTATAATAAGCAGATGGAGTCAAGTCTGGCTTTTTGGATAAATGACCTTGTGGAAGGACTTTCAGCTCTAGCTGCTGAAGTGTCATCCTATGATAGGATACGCCTGAAAAGTAAAAAATGTCGCATATTTTTATATGAAAATTTTTTGGATTGTGTATTACCTAGTGGTCCTACATTTCTCTGAGGTACGTCCAGATTTTGAGATATGATAATTGTTTGGCTTGTTTACTACCTAGCAATTCTCCATAATGTGCTCTGAGTCACAGTAAACATATGGACACATAGTGGCTCAAATGCAATCACGTGAAGTGACATCATTTTCCCATTATTCCCATGGATCTGTTTAAATACTATATAGGGCGAAATTTAATAAAATCGAAAATACTGATATCGTGATATTGACCGATTTTTTACTGATATTGCAATATCGACAATATCGAAATTCGACTGAAATTTTTAATCTGTTCATTTCTATGGAAAAATCCATAATATCGCTGTAAATTCGATATCGGTAAAAATCAGCCGATACTGCGATATCGGTAATATCGATATTGTGATATAGATATTTTCTATTTTATTAAATTTTGCCCTAAGAATAGGTAAGATTGATTTTAATGAAATAAATTGTCACCCCTTGTTCAGATTTTTGCCACCACGGTTGTCGCTGATTTATACTGTAGTTACCCACATGACAACAAGTGTGACTTACATGCTCTTCACTATTTATATGTCATGTTGTCACTTAATTGCTATATTTTCTGCCCTGCAGTCAACCCGCTAATTTGTCACCTTTGAGCAGTCAGTTGGTGAATTCCAAGCAGTACACTTGTATGTATGTGTAATTTTATTTATAAAGCGCCACAAACATACACAGCGCTGTGCAGTTCAGAATAAAAATAAAATAGAGACATGCAAAATTGCATTAAACAATACAGAATAGGATCACAACGATACATCACTTTAAGTGCTATGTTGAGATTGACAAAAGAGGTTGGAGGTCCCTGCCCCATAGAGCTTACAATCTAAATGGGAGGAAGACTTACATACACAGATAGACAGGTAATAAGAGCTGTGACAATGTGTTGAAACACAGGTCCATAAATAAATATGAGTATTAAGCATAAATGAATAAGTATTAAATAAAATATATATATAAAAATCAGTGATAAATATCAGTGCTAGTGATCCAAAAGGAAGGCCAAGTTATCCTACCTTAGCCAAGTTCACCTCTTCTATGTATTCAACACTTGGTAAATTGTTGAAAGTCGTGTGCACACAAAGTGATGCGAAGAAATGCATAAGTCTGTGTGAGAAAAAATATGTTTGTTAAATTGATGTTGTCATTTTGTCGAGCATACTTTACTTTATGTTAAAACAAGTGATTTTAGTTCTTTGTCATTACTCACTGCAAGTTTCATTTCCTGAGAATAGTAGACAAAGTAGCTAAAATACTCTGATGATGGAGTATATACTTAACAAAATAGCAACATCAGTTTTACAAAGATATTTTCTCTCACACCTGCGACTGTCGTAAGGCTCCAATTGGTTGAAAATTGGCTGCAAGCTCCATTGCCAAACACTGATTTGAATAGTTAAATGATCATCAGAAACACTGCATAACATGTAAGCCCTAGATAAATTACAGTATATTACAACACAATTTCCATTGTTTTCAAAATTCATAAATTGGAAGCAGTGGGGTCATTCGTCCAACGTGCTCATACTACTGAATGAAGTATTGACAATGGTACATAACTGCACAGTCACTGGATTTACTTCTTGGAATGTTTGTGCATTGAGATTGTTACAATATGTTGATGTAATTCTACTCACTACGCTTCTTCACCTTATGTAAACATTAATGTATACACAGTAACCCAGGCTTCCCTAATGACTAAGTTCCTTACGATTATTTTTTTATGCATTGGGAGATGGTAGAATTTGTCTTGGTCAATCATGAGCATTTCTAGATTTCCTTGAAAGGGATCCTTTTATTACTTCAAAAGATTTTTAAAAAATTTTGTTTGAACTGTATTGCTGTTGTTTTTTTAGGGGCGCGAACAGTTTCTGAAGTTTGCTGCAATCTGGGACCCAAGGGGTGAATTTTCAACTTTCTGAACTGTATTCCTAAGGATTCCTTTCCTGTTTTCATTCAGTTTCTTTTAAGAAAATGAATCCCTTTTAAGCAAACCACAATGGCATGGACAGCGGCCAGACCACCTGGGAATCAAACTAGGTTAAGTGTCTATCCCATAATTTAAAGGAAAGAAATGTTAAATTGCTATCACATGCATTTTTCTTTCTCCTTTGGCCCATTTGTGTAATATGTGGCAATTCAAAAGTAAATGATCTCTGCCAGTGACTATAAAAAAAAATGTTAGACAAAGTTCCAGCTTTTTTTTTTTTTTTTGACACATAGTGAAGTATAAAAGATGCCAGGTTGCTTTGATCTTCTATATTTTCATGATGCCTACCCCATATGCTGGGAATAACACCTCATAACCTTTTATAAAAAAAAAAAGTATCATTGCTACTAACCTTTACCATAGCTTCAGTCCAACCACGGATGGAAGTTCGAATCAGGTTCCTTTGATGCTATATGTTCTATGAGTGCCAAATAGCCTCCGAGGGTGCACCGATGTTACTAGAAAAGCTAGCACTTCCACTGAGGTGTGAAATTGCATGTCCTAAAGACTGCAGGCAAATTAGAAATTACTTAAAATATCTCATTTGGCTTGGAAATGTCATGGCCAACACATTTCTGAGCCACAGTTCAGCTGTAGGATCACAGATGACTTCAGTCATCCTAGCAGAAAAATGCTGTTAAGGTTGGTCTGGATACTTGGAAAGAAATGTAATGTTAAGTGTTGATTCGGGTGGGAAAGTTGAATTGACTGTTAACTCTGGATGTGAAGATAAGCTAGTACTGTATTTACTTTTTTTAATCTATGTGCATATGTAACTGCAGGTATCTCATTAAATCCATTGAGAACAATATACTGTGTGTATATATATATATATATATATATATATATATATATATAATAAATGGTGGTTGGTAATGTCACCTTGTGTGTAACATGTTGCTAAGGGCATGAAGGAAAATTTGTGAGAGGCGGTGTCCAACATGACAGTCATTTTGAAAGCTGCCATCCTGCAACCTAATTGATATTTTCAAGTGGAGAGGGAGCGACGTATATGTGTGCCATACCCTTATCCCTGCCAAAGTTATTATCAGTATTCTCTATGTTACAGACACAGATATGGATGCAGGATTCCTGCTTTGCCCCAGTGGAACCAAGATGTGGTTTCCAAAGCGCCATAAGCTTTCCCAAAAACTCCATTCACTTATTACAATTAATAGATTCATGTATTTGCAACATTTTTTCAATCCAGCACAAGGAAGAAGGTAAAAAATGCAACTCTTATAAGTGGCTTATTCATGAAAGTCCAAACAGTCACATATAGTTAGAATTCACATCCATTCACCGCTTCATATTCATCAAACTCTGACATGTGGCAAATTTGCAAACAATTCAGACGCTTACAACGGTTGTGAATTTACAGAGCCCTTCGCATCACTTTGTGTGCGCCTCCACAGGTAATTAGGTTGTTCATCAAGTGTCAGAGTTTGTCAGAGTAGAAAATTCAGCAAGATGCACTATGTCAAATTTACCATTTTTATTTTACTGATCAAAGTGATGAATAAGGGGATAAATCCCTAAATTACAAATTCCTTTGCCAGTAATTGAAGTCAAAAGTTAGGAGAAGTGCAGTAACGTGCTTTAGAAGCATATATTATATTATAGATATTGTATATTTGGAATATTCATTTCATTGTGTTGATGATCTGAAGTTTTTCTTTAATACATTGATTCTGACTTCTGTTTACAAAACTGGAAAACACATAAGGTTCACGTAGATCATTCCTGACCCATATGGGTTAAAACAAAGTAAAATAAGGGTTCTCATACCTCCCTATGAAAAAACAATATACACTCCTGCTTACTCCTGAATGTGACATTCATACAGTCCTTTATTAAAGGCATTGCATGTTATCCCTCATCAAACGTGAAACACAGAAGCTCTGCTTATATTCGATTCACCTTAATCTGCTTTGGGAAACAGTTCATGCAGATAATTCTCCCATCTCTAATTGACAGCAAAGGGGATTTGTGCCTGAAGTGACCAAAACAATGATTTTGAAGCATAGCGAATAACCCCTTAGGGGTGTATTTATTGAAGATCTTGCATGGTTTTTTTCATCGTTTACGCAATGTCAGCTTAAGAGAGCATGATGCAAAAAATAAATGTCAAGAACAAATAAAACAGACTCGTGGGGGATATTTATAAAGGTCATTTCGACTAATTCACCACAATTCGATCTGTTTTGCCGCTTTTCGCCAAGATATCGCCGCTTTTGTCTCTCCGATACATTTTTCTGTTTCCCTCAATTTATGTAGTATTTATAGTTTATGTCATAAAATTTAGCAATTTAGAAAAAAAATAGATATGGATAATGGATGCGTTAATCCCGCTACACTTTACATTGCTTTCAATCGACTTCCTCCTTTACATTGATATCGCCGTTATTTCTGACAGCGACTTAGAAAACTTTTCAAAACTATCTCCATGTGGAATAATGGGTTTTCGCTGCTCTCAACTAGGACAACACCTTTCGGTGATAAAAAAAAAGATCAGATAGGGCTTAATAAATATCGATATCAGCGATATCGATATACTCGACCTAATTAAAGGTATATCGATACAGGCGAAATTTACTAAGGGCGAAACGATCGCCTGAAGTTAATTTCTGACTGCACGTGCGGTATTCCGATCGATTTGCGATCGTGCGATCGCAAATTGAGCGCAATTCCGATTGTGCGATCGCAAATCGATCAGAATTGTGATCGTGCAATCGCAAATCGATCGAAATACCGCACGTGCGGTCAGAAATTGCGATCGGGCGGACTAAATTCGCCCTTAGTAAATTTCGCCCCAGGAGAAATGTTTTTCAATTCTTATCAATACCTAAACGTTTGTAGTTTGTCATGGTATCCCAAATATATTAATATACCTGAGAGATACACTGTATGATCTACAACTATTTTCTACTGCAGCAGGTTATATAAACTAGTTTTGAGATTTATAGAAAAAAAAACATATAATTGTCAAATGTACTGTGTTACATTCATGTGTTTTTATGGCAATTAGACCAGATGGAATGTACAATAAAAACAGTCATGTTTCCAGTAGCCCAGGATGCTAGGACATAGGGAGCACCATTCCCCTGCCTGCACACTACTGCCTACTATCCAGATAACCTTGTCTTGTGCCTTTTCTGATACACTCTGTGTCCCAATACCTGGTTTCTACTGTGACTTCTTGATAGATTATTATAGATTGACTTTTTCAACCTGATAACCTGTGCCAGTACCCCATACCTCTCTCATTTATTTTTTAAAACTTATTATGATTTATACACTGAATAACCTTGGAATATTTAATAAAGCACAAATAAATGTTATTCTGGCATCCCTTTCCATTTTCATGGATTCTACTCAGGTTTGTGATGCAATTGTAGGTACCTCTGTCTCTGACCACAGCTCTTCTAGGTCCCCTCTTTCATGACTGAGCACATTGAACTTGTTCCCCACTTTGACTGTATATTGCACAGGGACCTTGCTGACATCAAGCTTCCTCTGGGTGTGTGGATGTTTCATCTTGCATAATCTGACCTTGACTATAAGGAGTTGGTGATCACACCTATAGTCTGCACCAGTGTTTTCAAGGAGAAAAATTGATTACCTATCTTTTTTGATGGTAGAGAATGTAGTTGATGTGGTTGAAATGTTGCACATCTGAAAATATCAAGGTGTAAAGTTGTAATTTCTGCTGGGTGAAGATGATATTGGTGATTTTAGGCTTGTCTCCCCAGCAGAAATGCACAAGACATTCCATAGAATCAGTTATCTTCTCCTTACCATGTCTGCCAACCACTCCTGCATCCTTCTCTGACTTTGGTATTGAAATCACCCAGGATGTTAAAAAAATTGTATCTTGAGGTTCTATCAAGTATGCTCTGAATCTCGGTATAGAAGTCCTCACAGTCTTCCTCTGATGCATCTACTATTGATGCATAGACGTTCTGATGCCCACGTCTAGAGGTTTTGTTTTCTTATCACTTATGTATTTTTCATCTCTGCACAGTCTCACTGTTGATCACAGTGGTAACCTCCTTTCTCCTTTCCATTTTATTCCTTGATTAATAAATAGTGTAGTCATCTGAGCTGAATTCCCTAGATACAATCTAGTGGAGTTCACTGACTCCTAGAAGACCCTCTTTGTCTTTTCTTATTTTGTTTTCAGGCACGAAAAAAATCTTTTTGATAATAGATGAACCTAATGCTACACATGGCAATGAAGCACCTTGTGCAACATGAGTCTAAAAGATAAGTCCGTGGGACTGTATTGTTTTCCTGTTTCTCTGTGCATGAGGGCATTATGTCATTTATGTTAATACTAGAGATGGTACCCACCAATCAAATTTAAACTACATCTCATAGTACCAATTATCTAGATTCCAAACATTATATTTAACAGCATCGTTCTTTCAGAAGGCAGGTTGGACATTTTTTTAGAATAGCCAGCTAGAAATTTCAACCAGTTAGCTCTTCCAACATTTCATATAATTCCCATTTATTTTTTATTTTTTTTTATTTTTTTTTTACCAAAGCTTAGGTGGCCCCCAAAAATGATTGCACTGGACAAGTAAAGAGAGGAGATATGACATCCAGAAAGACAGCCCAACAGATGTCAACACCGCAGCCTGCAGAACAGAAGCAGATGGTATGAAGGCATTGGAGAGGTAAGATGAATGAGCGATTAGATGTTAACATGAGATGTTGATTTATATGTACAAGAATTAAGAGTTAACCTGCATCAGATGAATCAGGCTTTCACAAACGCTGCACTCTGTTGATTTAAAGCCAAGAGGGACTTATGACTTAAAATTACTCTGCATTAAAAGTTAACAGCCATTATATACATATTTTATCACCATGTCTACCCTGAATTTGACTTCCTTCATGAAATTATGTTGATCTTCATCTGTTTAAGAACTCTTGTTTTTCTGTTACCTGGTCTGTTAATCTGGTCAACAAGGTGAGTAATCCCACAAAATTCATATAAAGCGTAGGATGCCTGGTATTTACCATCCTTGCTTGTAAGAACTGACTTGCCACACATCAACATACTTTAGAAATCCTTTAAGAACAATGAAAGAACAATTTCTCTTTTTTTTTTTCTTCTTTTTTAATGCTGAATGTTTTGCTGCAAGTTTTCAAAGCATCTTCAACTAAAAAAGGCATTAAAAATAACATTTATATTTTCTCTGAAAACTGTTTTGCCACTTCTCAACAGACATAAATAATTCTTTCCTAAGGGACAGTTGTGAAACATGAATCAAAACTGCACCAAAATAGCACCGAAACAGTTTAAATTACTTTGAAAAACAAATGGAAAATTTCTTTTTCATTCCATGTAAATGTTTGAGAAAAAAATTGAGGAGGTAAAACAAACTGAAAAGGGTTAAACAGAAGTTTTGACCCTTGGTGAATAGGTCCCTTTAACTGTGACCTCCAGAAGTTAATAAAATTATCAACAGCAATACAGCATTTGTCTGAAACACACAAGAATTATAGTGATCGAAAACAAATTAGGGGCAATGCTATGTATAGAAAAAGCAGGAGATGTGTGTATGAATTGGGTTTAGATAATACAGCCCCAATGGATAACAAACAAGGCCAGAAGGATGTTAGGTTTTAGAAGATACTAAGGTCACAGCCTGGGTTCAGGGTTCTTTGGACCCAGTTATTTTCAAGGGAATATTTAGCAAAGTGGAACTTGTCCAAAAAATGTTTGAATTCATCAAAACTCTGCAATTCTCCAACTTCCCTTATTCATCAAAGATTGTGAGCCTCATTGACTAAAGTGCAAATTCACTTGTTAAATTCACCTTGCTACAATTTGAGTCGCATCACCAAAATAGTCATGAATTCACTTCTCAGTATTGGCGAAGTGGAGAATGTACTTTTCAAACAGGCAGAAAGCAGTGAACGCTGTCAGATGTGTAGTGTGGCACAGTCAGTCAGATAGAAGTAGGACGAGAAGTGGCATGAGGCGAATTCGACAAGTGAAGGACAGTGACATTAATCTCCTCATATCCCACTATTTGTAAATCTGGCCACTAAGCAATTATCACCTTTGTTGTTTCCCCCCTCCCACTTAGATTGTAAGCTGTCATAGTCAAGGTAATTTCCTATTTATGCTCTATATTGTACCATGATGTTGCAAGTACTTATATTTTGTAATGTTATCTTGTGTGTTCTCCTTACTATCAACAGCACAATGGTTGGCACAATGATTGGCATAATGGTTGGCGCAGTGGCTTAGTGGTTAGCACTTCCGCCTTGCAGTGCTGGGTCCTGGGTTCAGTTTCACCCTGAAATCCATATGCATAGAGTATGTTCTCCCCATACTTGAGTGGGTTTTCGCCAGGGGCTCCAGTTTCCTCCCACAATGGAAAAACATACTACATTGGTGTGTGTGAGACTAAATAGAAATTAGATGGTGAGCTCCATGGGACAGTGAATGTCTGTAAAACAGTGCGTAATATATCATTGTTACTGTATATAAATACAAATGGAAAATGTTTTAGCTATATAAATCAATAACTATAATAATAGCCAAATAAATCTGTTTTCAGGCTTCATTTACTTATTAAAATCCTTAGTCAGACTATTAAAAGTTAGAATGAAAAATCTACAAAGTATGTACAAGTCCACGAACAGTGCAGAGATTGACGGACCAACAGTTATTAGTATGAATACTCCATTAATGGTTGTATGCGAACAAGTCCTTAAGTAGTAGCTAACAAGAACAATTTACAGTCAGGTATCTCTATTAAATCCAGCTGATATATGCATTTTGAATGTTAAATGGATAACCTACTTGCAACTTGCAGTCTTTAGAGAGTGCTGGAATTACGATCTCTGCATTTGATATTTTAATGGCCTTACATCAAAGTACCTTTGCTGTAGCTATGTCCACAAGCTTATTTATTTTTTTTTTTTTTTGCTGAAGTTTGGAATCTATCTCACATTTAGCTTACCTAGAATGAATTTGAAAGTTTGAAACAACACATAAAAGGATGCTATTTGTACAGTTCAAAATGAATGACTGCTAGGTCAAATAATTTGTTCATGATGGAAGTTAGTATATGTTTATAAGAAAAATACACTAAAATACCCATAATGATTATATAAACATACATGTCATGAGGACAGCATATTTATGTAATTGTATGTATATATATATACTGTATATATGTTAGGATAGAGTGGTCATGTTATTCCACAGATGCAAAAAAATGAGTATTGCAATACTCATTTTTTATTTACAAGTGCTGGTCAACGAATTAGAATAATTTGAAATAGTGCAATCATGAAA
>WMED01020135.1:0-12240 GCA_019650415.1 Pipa parva
GCTGTGCTAGGGAGAGTGGCTGGCTGTGCTAGGGAGAGTGGCTGGCTGTGCTAGGGAGACAAGACAACCGTTTCATTTTGATTTTCAGAAACAGAAAATCACTGCTGTCGCCTGTTGTTTTTTTTTCCATTTCCCACAGTCATCCTCTCCACCCCTCCAGATCGCAAGCAGTCAATCCCTCCCTCCCTCCATGTGACAGATTAGTGTTCCTCCCCTTCTCACCTCCCCTCTACCCAGTCTGCTGCTTTCTCTGCAGCACTGCAGCCTCTTACCCACTGAAGGGCTGTAGCATTTGCTGTGCATCTCTCCTGGAATAGCCCTGCTTTCCCTGGTGCTTTGCATCTCCCCCATTCCCACACATTTGGTAAATGCCTTTCCCAGGACCCCAGCTCAGTCCTCTCTCCCCTCCCCTCTGCAGGGATGATTCTAGGAGGTTGTGTCTGCCGTGTTTCCCCCCTGGACGTGGGGCATCTGAATGCTGAAACTGACATCAACTAGAAAAGACTCAACAGGGGGAAATAACAAGTGGAGGGAGAAGGGGTGGGGGGAGGTGGGTGACATTGATTCACAGGGGAGGAGGTCCCAAGCAGTCCTGGATTCTCTGGAATTCACTGTCTGTTTCACGCTCTTGATCTCCCCATCTGGATCTAAAGCAGAGAGGGGTGGAAGCTGGATTTTACCCCCTTCTCTCAGGGGGCTCCTTTGAGTTTGTGGAGTCTGATAAACCCGAGCATGGAGTCAGTGGATAAAGAGTGTGGGGCACTGGGGGGTCTGTTCCAGGCCATCATCAATGATATGAAGGTAACTTATTAGCTTTTATGTTCAGATTACATTGATAAGGAGGAGGTTTGGCTTCTCATTGACACCGCCTCCAAATAAATAAACCCTGAGATGCTGGGGAAGCCTTATTATCATGTGCTACATTTTTATCTGATTGAGATGTAATAATATGTTGAAGGGTTGCGCTAGGGGCATTTTAGCGAGTAACATTATAATATTGCACATGGTGCCAGTGTGGAATATTCTGCAGTGATCTGCAGGAGTGGAAAGCTCAGGGCTGATTGATGGCTTTTCTCTTTCTTTCTGCCATGAACACAATCTATTGCATTGTCACCTTGCAGGAGAAAGCATTCCCTGTCTGGCTCTCATCCTCTTCATGCCCTGTGTGGGCACTGCCCAGTGCAGCTTTTGCTGAATGATGTTTGATTGCCTTTGGTGTCGTTTCCTCAGGTTGGTTTTGTCACCCTGTGGATGGTGATGTGTCATTTCTGTGTGATTTAAAGCCCTAGCAGCCTGGGGTGGGGGTGGGGGATGGGGCTGGCACAGCTTTTGGTTGGTTGGTATTTCGCATCTCTGTGCAAGTTGGATGAGGCAACCTGCAGTTAAGAGGCTGGGCCCTGGACCTCACACTACTCTCTTCTTGTGAGCAATAATAGCACATACCCTTTGGCCAGTTTCCTGCTAATGAATCCATCAATCTGTTCCAGATAATAATTATATATGGAGCATGTTCCAGCAGTATGCATAAGGCAAAGTCCCCTAACCACTATTTGCCTGTGAAACCTGCTGGGCATTAGTGTATTTTTTTCTGTAATAGAGATCGCTTCCATAGGGAAAATATTGTGATGTTCTGCAGATTCCCCAGAGAGCAACAGTCATCATCCCCTTGTAAACAGCAAGCTTTGGATTTTACCATGTGTAAACCGGTCTTAAATATCTGCTCTCTCATAAGGTCAAGGTGCTACTGCTTTTTGTAAAAGTAAGTAATAACAGACATAGTAAAAAAAAACCCATTAGACTTCCCTGTGCTCCCTATTTGTCTCCTTGACTCTCTATGCATTTGGATAACACACATACACTCCTAACTGATACAACTGTGGCTTGCTTTGCTTTTGTTATTTTACATGGTTTTTATGGTCTGTTTGTAAAACTAGTGCTTGAGTAAGTACACAAATAGAATATGCATTTTGATTGGAAATGAAAAATAAATAGCTATGTTGGAACAAGTTGATAGATATAGATAAACAGATATAGATCTAGACCAACTGACTGTCTCATAACTTCTCTGTGATATAAATGATCAAGGTCACATTCACATATATTTATTATATGAAAGGTATATTCTTTCATAAAGTAAAATACCAAATGCAGTAAAGTTCCATTTTTCCATATTCTACTTCTCTCCTAACTCTTTATGTTTAATCAGATTCATGATATTGTTAATATTTGAGATACTGGTTCTACTTCAGGGAAAAGAGAAGAATGACCTGCGCCAATGAATGTGTTTTACATTGCAGAGAGAGAATCTAAAACTTGCATTTTTGTCTGTTCGAGAATTGGTTTTTATTTCCTTTCCGTAATGCAAAAATAAAACGAACTTGTTTCATGAAACTGCTTTTTTGTCACATTTAATAAATAATATTTAGAAAATCATTACAAAATCTTTACATTTGTAACAATACAATTTATTGTCATGCAGCAAATCCTAATTTCAGAGTTCTGTGCTTTTTATCTCCTTCATTTTCATACCAAGATCTGATAAATGCTCACTAGCCAGAAATTTTGTACAGGTAAGGGACGTTTACTAGATTAGGGATTTTTGTTTTTTCTTGGATTTTGTGAGACTGCTGCTTACATTCTTTGAATTTAACTAGATTTCCAGCCATAAAGTAACAGGGTTGCAGTAATTTGCCAGGAAGACAGTTTCATGACCACCGGAGAATACACTCCCCCATGAAAACTGTTTAAGTTATTATTTTAAACTGCCCACACATTTCCTCTTCATGTCCCTCAGCCAGGGTCACATGAGGCACTCACTTGCATTTTTCTGCAGAGACCAAAGTGCCTTAAAGAAGCACCCCCACAGACTTACCCTGCAACTGCTGCAGTACTATATGAAAATTGATGACAGGCAGTTTACCGTATACAAATGTATGCAGTATATTTTCACACAATAACACTTCATTTGCAATGTTAATATATGGAAGCAAAACTGTAACAATAGGGGTCTCAGTGACTGTGATCGAATCTGGGAGGGGGCAGCGCTGTAGAGGAATGGAGCTCTGGATCTAATCCTGTACAAGGTCCATGTGTCTTTTTGGAGTGCTGCCTAAGGTTACTTTGTTGCCATGTTAAATTATGGGTGACAAACTAACTTGTGTGATATTGGCCTTATGTGTTAATTTACATAAATTGGTTTTGCAACTTGTAGTGATTGACTTTGATCAGTTTTTACTGCAGGTGGAGAAATATAACAAAGTATCTCATTGGTTGCTATAGGTTACAGCACCAGTGCAAGTTTTCACCTATGTTTGTGAATAGACCTCTTTCCCAAGGTTAAACCTTACTTCTCTGTATAAATATGGATAAAGACTAAAAATCTATTTAAACCTTATTGGTTTAAAGCATGCCCCCATGACATTATTCAGAGTGTAAAAGAGGGTAGGTGAGTGTGTTTTACACAGCTACAGAGAACTGTTAGTGAATTGGATCCATGATGTACATGTGTTTGTATTCCAGCATCCAGGGCTGATTGTAGCTATGGGCGGTGTGGGCAACTGCCCAGGGTGCAATCTCTTTGAGGGCGCACGAGTGCTGTCCAAGAGTGCCGGGGGAGAGGGTGGCTGCTGGTGGTGGTGGTCCGGTGGGGGGCAGCTGCTGGTGGTGGTTGTTCAGGGGGGATCTGGTTGTCGCCCAGGGCATAAATGTAGCCAGAACCGCCTCTGCCAGTATCCTTGCCCAGCAATGAAACATTCCAGATCTCTAGTGTGGCCCTGGCCTTAGGATGGATGAAATGATCTAATACCAGAGGATGTAGATAACTGTAGGTTCCACATTATATATAACCATTTGTACAGTACTTCTCCAGTCCAGGGCTCATGCAATTCAGTATTCTGTGCTAGGACCCAATTTCTGGGACCATTTCCCTTTATTTCCTGCTGTTCCCCCTATGCCAAATATCTATAGGAAAGCTTATAGTTGGTGTATGAGGAAGTGCTTACTGTTGTATTTTGTTAGAGATTAGCTGGGAATTTAGTGCTTTAGATCTTGTTGATGATTGTTAACTGCTATCAGAAACAAAGAGAGTGGCTATTTCCACATGCGTCAGATAAGCAGGTGTAGGATTAGATGCTAAAGATCTGTTATTTACTAAGATCATTACAGAAGAGGTCTGGTAGTACCATCTGTGATATTGTGTGGTATGATATATTTTTGTTGCATACTAGTACCAAAGTGGTAATTTACTGTTTTTTTTCCCCCTACAGTGTTTAATGTAGCTAAAAATGCATAAATTGGTGTAAATTCTATTATAACCAGCAGGAATCGTAGTGAGTTGGATCACAGAGCAATTTTCTGCTTAAAAAACAAAAAGCTCAATAGTGTTAATCAAGCGATAATCACTACTTAGGACATATGCCAATAGCAATATTTATTGATTACAAAGGAAAGGGTTCACTTCAATACTAAAGGTATAGTTGCTGCTACAAACTTCTCGGGGGAACACCCAGGTACATTGCCAAATGTGAACTAGATCTTATAGAAAATTAAATGATATATTATACTGTAATATTTATCAATATTCACTTCAGTCTGATATAGCTGTAATGTCAGTAATGCTTAAACTATCAGTAGAATATCTCCTAGGTAGTATGATTAAAAAAAAAAAAAATTTACAATATACTCTGCGGAAGCTCTATGGGGCAGGCACCTCCATCTTCTTGTTCAATCACCACCTGGTTTTAGAGGGAAATTTGTGTTTCAATTAATTTCACCACTATTCGCCACATTTTCGCTGTTATTTTTTATTCACTACATATTTTGTTACAATTGATTTTATATAGGGTCAAAATAAATATAGTGATATTGAAAAATATCGGAAAATATCAGTGTGTTGAAATCAGCACACTTTGCATTCTTTTCAATAGAGTCTCGTTCCATCTTCAAACTATATCGGTATCACAAATCTCAGAAACTCAAAATACTGTGACTAAAGGGGGTTATTCACTAAATTCTGAATTGTTGCGTATAGGTGCGAATTCGCCAGATAAAGACAGTCGCAATAGGCTGCTACTGTCGCAGTCGTGTCTTTATAATGAGAATATTGTCACAGTCACGACTTTATTATGGAAAAATTGTTGCAATCCTAACATTAAAAAATTGTCGTGACTTTACAATGGGGAAATTGTCACGGATTTGCTATGGGAATCCGCTGTTTAAAAATTCACAGTTGAATTCACACCTTAGTGAATAACCCCCATAATACCAGAGATCTAGATTTATCTTGGCAATCAGTCACACTGGTCTCCAAGTCCCAGTAAAAAAAACATTTTGCTTACATCACAAAAAACTTATAGGATACATTACCAGTGCTTTAAATAATTAAACTGTGCAGATGAACCAAAATCATAGATTTTTTTAAATACTAATTTTATGAAAATTGGATATTATAAATTAAGATATGAAAATACCTTATATTCACTCACTTACACTCAGTAAGGTCATAGGCTCTAATTATAGTCACTGATATTTATTATCTAAAGCAGTGGTTTTCAACCTACCTGGATCCACGACCCCTGAGTTAACATCATTGTGCCGGCATGCACTTTGTGACATCACAGCATCACACGGTGATTGCGACAATGTTCCCATAATAAAGTCACAACAGCGACAATATTCTCATTATAAAGACGTGACTGTGACAGTAGCAGCCTATTGCGACTATCTTTATCTGGTGAATTCACACCTATACGCAACAATTCGGACTTTTGTGAATAACCCTATATCTCTTTCGGAATGAAGTTCAACTGAAGATGAACATAAGCAAATACATTTCCAGATGCAAGTGAATACAGCTTTTTTCAGAATTTAATTAATTTTTTTTTACACTTTACTAATCATCACACATTAATATTAGATGTACACAATATTTGAAAATGTCCTCCTTGACAGTAAGAATCTAGTGTAGCAGGCCATATTAACCTTTTAATGTTTCAAGAGTCAATAATCCATCATCTAAAAGAATAAAGAGTGTCTGTAACCCTGATACTTTTTCATCATTAAATGACACACTACAGGGTGGGATAACACTAGTGACCATTATTTAGTGAAGCTTCCAGTGGTGGAAGTAAAGATAAAGCTTTTATATCTCCCCTTGAGTATGACACGGAATTTTGGGATCCCACAGTAAAAGTCTTCACTGATATCAATGTAAATTCAATTTGAAAGAATGAGGTACTGACTACATTTTTTGTACTACTGATCACTGTAAAATGCTGGTAAGTCGTTATCATTTGATAATGATAAATCATTTGAAGATTCAATCACACACATATAGTTTGTTTTCCAGGCTTATATGAATTTAATGTAGTAAATGGAGCCATGCTACATGGATTTTTTTAATTGTTTCAATTGTTTTTTGGATTACTTGACCTTAGATTATTGGCACAGAGATGTAACTGGTGGGAAAATAAGGAAAATAACTAGTCTGCTGATCAATGTATAATGCAGCTGGTTAGCTGATAAGCAAATTAGCAGTGTCACTGAACACTGTATAACATAACTGATTAACTGCTGGGCAAATCAACAGGCCTAATTAGCAACATATAAATGCACAAAAATTGTGGCAGCATCAACAGCACTCAATAATACATATACAGGTAGTCCTCGACTTACGACGTTGATCCATTCTTACACAGCATTGTAAACCGAATTTCGATGTAAGTCGGATCATACGTTCATACAGTACTGTACACCATAATAACACCATAATAACAGTGTACAGTACTGTACTGCAAATACTTAACATGTTTGGGAGCTATAATGAAGGGTTTTATGGTGTGCAGGAGACTCGTTTTCTTCATGTAACCAGGTACCAGGTACAGTCCTGGCCTCTATACTACAGTCACTACACATGGTTGCACGCAGTTCGACTTACGTTGCAAAACCATGTAAGTCGGAACGAGGCGTCGTATAAAGCGTCGTAACCCCGAAACGACATAACTCGAGGCCGTCGTAACCCGAGGACTACCTGTATATGCTTGCAGTTCTCTAGGTACAAGTTCAAATACCTTTCTCTAGAATCATATGTATTCATATATTCAGCAGTGCTCCCAAGACACACAAACACAAGTTGGGTGAAATTTAATATAATTGAAAATATTGATATCACGATATCGAATTTACCGATATCGAACAATTTTTTTTTTGCTATCGGAAATGTGCTGATATTGGTGAATTCGATATTGCGATATCGAATTTCCCATAAATGTTATGGATTTTTCATAGAAATAAACAGATTGAAAGTTTTGATCGAATTTCGATATCGCAATATCGATATTACCGATATTGCAATATTGAGAAACATCCGACATCGCGATATCGGTAAAAATTGTTCGATATAGTGATATCAGTAAATTTGATATCACGATATTAGTATATTGATATTTTCGATTTTATTAAATACCGCCGGAGTTTCACACACAAGGTGCTTATGCTTACTTATTAAACTCTTTACCACAGCGGTTCTCAACCTGAGGGTCGTGACCCCTTTGAGGGTTGAACGATGCTATCACAGGGGTCCCGAACACACTGTGAAGCCAGAAGATACTGCAGGTCCCTTTATATAAGTGGTAACGTCGGGCCTGAACGTCATCACGTGACGCGTGTACGTGATGACATTTCGCCTGAATGTCATTATGTGACACGCGACTACGTCGGGCCTAAGCATCACGCGTGACGTCAGACCGGGGGGGTGGGTCGCGGTCTCAATTAGGTTGAGAACCGCTGCTTTAGCATAATCAGTTAAAACATATTGTCAGGGACTATAAACATAAGCAAACAACCAGTCTTGCATGTTTTTGTACACAAGATGCTTTACACTTCTACATGACAACTAAATTAACTTGTGTATGAGTAGCATAACTAGTCTACTGAGTAAAATGTAACAGAGCTGAGTAGCAGACGGAAATTAAGCTTAAATTGCCTAGGCAGATGAGCAGAGTTTAATGGAACTATGGAAGGCGAATTATAATCTTATTTTCCTAAGGATAATTCTGAAGGAGTGGAGGATAGTTAGCGATGTGCTTCTTCGCTACATTGCTGCCTCCTGCTTGTCTCGGCACTGCTCTTCTTGTCTTCTCAGTGCAGGCTGCAATCCTCTTCATGTCCTGCTTCCCTGCTGAAATTTGGTGAGCAGAGCAAGCACAGAGATGGATTAAGGGGGTTCTTCTTGTCGCGTAAAGGTGTGAATTTGCTAGCTGAAAACAGTTGCAATAGACTGGTATTGTTGCAGTCGCGTCTTTATAATGAGAATATTGTTGCAGTCGCAACTTTACTATTTACTATGGAAATATTTTTGCAGCCGCAACTTTAAAAAAATTGTCACAGTTGCAACTTTGCAATGGGAAAAGTTGTCGCAGTCACAGATTTCTTATGGGAATCCGCTGTTTGAGAATTTGACAGTCGAATTCAGACTTTAGAGAATAAAGTCCTAAGACACAGTGGGGCTCTAGATGGATAAGTCGTTAAGATATCATTTTAAAAAGCAAATGATTTAGTCTTTTTTTTTTTTTGTTTGGCCGTTCTTAAAGGGGTCCTTATGTATTTTTATATATGTTTCTTTCTACACTAAAATCTTTCGATCGTATTACTGTGAACAGAAAACTTTTTCCTCTCCAGATGTTGGTAAACTACACTTCCCAATAGCCATTGCATGTGAGAGAATGCAGGGAGTCTTTGTTGAGCACCAGATGGTAAACAGCAGGTTGTAGACCACTGGAGTATACCCAGTTAGCCAGTGTTACATTTATTTTTCACTCAGCTGCTGCTTTAACAGAAAATTTCTCTCTTTAATCCTGATCACTTAACACTCAGAGGAACTTTCCCAAGACTTTTAATTCTCTTGAGAGTCCAAGTGATTTTAAAAGGGTCATGTCATTCTCCTGCCGCCGTCGCAGTGTTTTTATAGAATGTAATGTTTTGGCTTGTCTTCATTTTGGCTACAAGCTTTGATTAAAAGTAGACAAAGTGCTGGCTATGAGTGAGTTTGGGAAAGGGTGACAAAGAACTTCACTGAGGAATTAAAAAAAACAGGCTAGCCCTTTCCATGTGGGTTTCTTTTTCCCTACTGCTTTCCCTGTGAGTGGAAGTGTCCATTTTGTGTAGTACCAAATCTGTAAATTCCTATTGCAGCAAATTCACTGCCTTATTAATGCAAGTCTAGTCGGATATAGTTTTAGAGTAAAAACAAGAAGTGATGTAAATTGCATGAAGGTGACTTGCATTGCAAATACCCTGCTTTGGATGAATTGGCTAGAGAAAAAGTACAAAAACATGCACGTAACGGTATCACCGTACTTAAAGTACACCTGACATCTCAAAACTAATACTAATTTAGGTTCTTCCAATGAAATAAATGAAGATTGACATTATGGGGTTATTCACTATGGTGCGAATTCGATTGTCGAATTCGTAAACAGCGGATTCCCATAGTAAATCCACTACAATTTCCCCATTGTAAAGTCACGCCAATTTTTTGAAAGTTAAGATTGCAACAATTTTTCCATAATACAGTCGCGACTGCGACAATATTCTCATTATAAAGAAGCGACTGCTACAGTAGCAGCCTATTGCAACTGTCTTTATCTGGCGAATTCGCACCTGTACGCAACAATTCGGACTTTTTTGAATAACCCCCATAACTCTTCCAATCAGATCCCTTAAATCATGATTTAGCAGGGATCTGATTGGAGGAGCTATTGTATCAATCATCATTTAGCCCCGCCCAACCCGATTCATGAAAGAGAAGGCAGGCTGACAGGGAAGATGACAAAGAGAAACGCTGTATAAAGGTACATTTGTAAAAAAAACAAAACAAAAAAAAACATATAAATTTACAAAAATATTTAGTTCGTTAGTAGAACCTAAATTATTATGAGAGTTTTGAGGTGACAGGTGCACTTTAAAAATGGAGGCCCCATATTTTTACATTTACATTAGGCCCCTCAATTTGTTAAATCAGCCTCGAGTTACTAATAGGTGGTTCTCCACCTCTGCTGGCTGTTACAGGAAGGAATCAATACTATTCTTCACTGTGATTCAGGCATCAGAGCCAATTGCTGCCACTTCCCTGTCCTGTCTGCCAATAGGCATATGTGTAGAGGTTTTATTAAACAGTGCTGCTGTGCATGTATCTACCACTGGTGAAAAACAGGGGTAATGACAGCAGCTGCCAACGATCAGTAAAGGCTCTTTTACCATTTTTAACTAAAGCAGGGTTTTTTATGTATGTGCATACATATCTCCAATAGCGTCATTTAGAGAGCATAACTTTAAATGCATGTATTTTTTAATCTCTGCTAACAAATTGCTCATTAAGCAGGGTATTCCCTCTCACATTAATGAAACCGCTGCTGTGTTGTTGATGGTGAAACCTTCTTTCTTCCATTTCAGTCGATGTCCTTGTATTTGTTGCACCAACAACCTGGAAATAAAAGTTAATTAGAAACATCCTGTACTGACCTTGTCACACACATTAATAATATCATTACAAAAAAATCTAATTTATTAAGCATTTCTGTATAACTCAACCACTTTGGAAAGAACATAATCCAAGGTTGTTTCCAAGTACATTTCACAAATTTAGATGGAATCAACAATACTACATGAAATAGAGCAGAAACAATACCAGCCTAAGTTAGAATGTAAATGGCCAGTATTTCGATTGATTATATGCAAATAATTGGTAGATTTGTATTTTTATAATAAGAACAATCTAAACAGTCAGACTTTTTATATTGTGTCTGGGGAAACCTCATTTATCTCTTCAGTAGTTATCCTGAATAAGATTAAGTAGGCAATCTTTAGAGCGGGGAACTTTCATAATTAATGTAGCATAAACTCTTGCCGTAGGTTTGGTAAGATGTGGCTCCCGGATAAGTCTCTCTAGATGTTTATTGACATTATCAATCTGCCAATGTAATGAACAAAAAGAGTTCAGAGAACTGCAACCGTCACTTACCCCTGTGGTACTGTGTTTACTACTTTAGCCAAATTGGAATAGGTTTCATTTATAACCACACTGTTCTCTGTGACTGTACCACATCTTCATATAAGAACACACCTTAGTTCTGTAACTAACTGAATGAAAGTAAATCATTCATTTCTTACAAGTCCAACCCACATTTCTAAACAACATACTTTGTTCTAAGGCACAAGCAAAAAAACATTTTTACTGTTTATCCCTTTAAAGAATACATTGTAGGTAGGTAGTTGATACAGCCTGCTTGCATTATTCATTAAGTATTTGTATAGAAGCAGTTCATAGCCATCGTTTTTATGTCATGTGTTAGGAGTCTTTTTGTTTTCCCTTCTTTGAGTCCTCTGGAACCAAGCAGGCAGTTTTGGTAATAGTTGCAGAGTATCTTTACATTCATTCACTACACTCAAGCCTAAAAGTGGGTCACATATTCCCTGTGGTGGATGCTAAGCTAAGGTGAAGAGGGAGCAATGTACTGGGCCATGATAGCAGGTACTATACTGTATGCTTTGTTGAATTGTTTCATGGGGATGCATGAACTGATTCTACTCCTAAAAATAGTAGTGAGGATGAGACATGAATGTGGAATTCTCTGCTTTGACCTATTAACTGATCTGCTCGGCATAAATCTCAGGTTCCCAGTTCAAGTAGTAACGTGACACAGGAATAAAAGGGGTTGATGTTACTGTAGCTGTCCTGTGAATACATACACATGCCTTCCACTGTGCTGTCCTGTCAATTTTGTTTGAGCTAAAATTATTTATCCTCATAGAAAGTGTGTTATTGCTGGCACTACCCAGAGCTGTGGCATATTGTCAAGTTAAAAACCAGTGAATCTCTGGAAACAGGGGGTGTCACTACAGAACTTGCCTGACTGTGAACTTTGTTCTACTGCATCACTGAGGCTTTCTTAACCCACTTGCTTCAGTAGGGACAGAACCACATAGTATTACATTGGGTGAGATGACCGGGTATCAGCAGTAACAGAAGCAATATGGTGAATATATACAGTGCTGGCCAAAAGTATTGGCACCCTACAATTCTGTCAGATAATACTCAATTTCTTCCAGAAAATGATTGCAATCACAAATGTTTTGGTATTAATCTCTTCATTGAATTTGTCTTCAATGAAAAACCACAAAAAGAATTATCAAAAAGCCATATTGGATATAATTCCACACCAAACATAAAAAAGGGGGTGGACA
>WMED01020136.1:0-12240 GCA_019650415.1 Pipa parva
ACACTGCTTAACCAATAGCAGTTAGGCAGCTTTTTCTTCTCATGTTGCCTGACTTGCAAAGAGGGAAGGAGGAAAATGTCAGCTCTCACTACAACTAATACGGGGGAAGCAAATGATAAGTATCATTTCTTCCCTAAACACTTTTTTAACTGTTTGTGTTACCGATTGGCTTAATACAATGGAGTTTTATATGTATGCGGGCAGTTATGTTGGCACTATACTTCTCCTTGTAGACACTGGACAGACTAGTATAATCATAGGGAATGGTTTGTTGTTGTGCGAAAGGATCCAGAGCACCCAATTAGAAACTGGGAATTAACATGTCCTAACGTAGCAAACTTAATTATAACTAAATAGGTTAACGGAGATCTAAACCTGTTTTTGTGTAAGGGGTGATTGTTAAGGGGGAGGGGGAAATACCAACCACATCCATAGATGACTGCTTATTCAAGATCCAGCTGTTGTTCTGTTCTTTTGCAGTGCCACAATTCAATTCACGCTTCCTCTTCAACGTTGATTTTTTTTCTCTCTCTTGCGCGTGATCAAACTGCTTGTGAGCATGTGCAGAGGAAAAGAAATGGGCGTGTTGAAGAGGAAATGTTAAAAAGAAGAGCAGATGTAAAGAACGACAACTGGATCTTGAAGCAGCAGTCGATGGAGGGATGAAGGTGACAGTTATTTCACCCCTAGAGGAAAACAAGCTTATTACTCCTATAAGGAGGAGGGAAAACCCACGAGGATTGTATTAAGCAGCCAATAAGATGCAAAGGAAAGGTGTCAGTTTATACAGTATATAGTGTTAAGCTTACACTGTTTGGTTGAAAATGTAAAAGGTTAAAGAGGTTTTCATTAAATGTAATTTGTAAAGTACTAAAGCAAAATTTCCAGGCATTTATCTTTCATCTGAAAGAATATTGGGTTGTTCTAACTCTTAATAGCTGTTATTTTATAGCGCAAGTTTTTACCATTATGATAATGCTACTTGATACATTTATTTCCCCTTATTTGTTTTGAGCCGTAAATAATCCTACTTGTGTAAAATATATTTATATGATTTTTCAATAAGTTATACATGCAGATTTAAATAAAACTTTTTTTATGTAAAAATCTTCCCAATTGTGCTTCCTAGTTAAATTAATTTAATAAAAAATATAACAGCATACTAAATAAATAATACTAAAAAGTAATTTAAAAATAAAATTTGTGCACAAAACCATACTAGCTACGTATTTAAATATATATTCATATCCGTTGCTTTCAAATGTTTTCACAGTGATGTTTTACAAGATATTCATCTGTGAAATTGGAGTTCCAGCTTTTAAGAGAAATATGACTGATAAGTGCTATGCTACAATGCTTCATCTAGAAAAGTGCAATCTTCACCCACTAAGATGATGCCACGTATTGTGAATGAGTCACCTGATGATATAGTAAACAACACCTCATATATAAATACTCTTTAGCTAACACTGCTTGTGATCATAACATAAAAAGAACAGTTGACATTGCAAAGCTGGCCACACAGCAATATGTTCAGTAATCTGACCCAAACTATCACCAAATCGTTTTTATGAAATTTCCGAGATTCATAAAGTAAAACGTCTCAAACAATAGTGCATGATCACTTGCAATTGTAGATTTTATTTGTATTATTATTTTCCTGTCACATTTACAACAGTCAATCAATAAAACAACAACCTGCAATGAAAAGGTTTCTTTTAACATAGTACAGTTACTTCAAAGTGACATTATTGTTCCAGTCATTTTAAGTTACATGTATCTGGATCATGAAGCAGCTATTGCGATATGTCTTTATTGCTCTCAGTATATGTTGTGAAAGTTCTAATTCTTCCACATGTCAGGTCTGTCTAAATACAAAGTATTAGCAGCTCCAACTAGAAACAAGACAACCATGTCTGAAATTCACAGCGATAACAAACAAAGCTTCCAGCCTCATTAAGTTTAGACTTTCACTGTGTATATGACATGGGAGCTTACAGAAGCCAATTTGCTTTTACCTTTCTAGGACTGCTTTTTCAAATAGTTATGAAGGTAATAGAAAAAGATGTACAGTATATAGGGAGGTAATGGTGTATGTATATATAAGCCACATGTCAAACTACATGGTACTCAGAATTAACATAACATGAGCTGTAAGTTAAATGATCATTAGAGCCAAGAATATGCATTGCATAGGTGTCATATCATTGGTTTATACCTAGAACTGAGCATTTAACCAGGAGGTCTAGCTACATGAAACTATGGTCTATTGGGAAATTTAAGTGCTAGAATAGAAATATAGACTGCCAAGTAAGTATGACATTGTGGATAAATATGATCTATGCAGATAAGCCATTCAGTGAAACAAACAGCCATGAATTCCTAGACCGAGCATTTTATTTCAATGGTTTGTACTCTGGTCGTTTTATCATCACACTGCTTTGTACTAAATTCCCTTTGCCTGAGTTTTGGAGAGGTGGGACAAAGCATTGTCAGAAGATTGTGGTGTTTGGAATATAGGTATACATCTTCACAACTATCAGTGATAGTTATCTAAATACTAGAATACTGTACTTTATTCCAGGGATGTCCAGATCACATTTGTTACTGTGAATTTTGGAGAGGTGGGACAAAGCGTTGTCAGAAGATTGTGGTGTTTGGAATATAGATATACATCTTCACAACTATCAGTGTTAGTTATCTGAATACTAGAATACTGTACTTTATTCCAGGGATATCCAGATCACATTTGTTACTGTGAATTTTGGTTTAAATGCTTCTGTGAGTCTCTATATCCCCAATATATACATTTATCACATATCTGTAGATTGATACTATCACATATGATACCTGTAACATATTAACAAAATGCAGTGTTCCTTGACATCTGTAGCAGGAATCTGCAATAACTCTCAAAAAAAAGTGCTGTATATGGGAAGACTCTGCATTTGTACTCTCCTCTTTGGATTGGAAATAAAATATAACGCGACATGGAAATGTTTCCCCCTTTTACTATTTCAAGTACATTTAGGAGTCGTAGAAAGATTTAACGTGTAATTTCCATGTCATAATGTCTTTAGAAAAGCTTTGCCACAGTGTTGCAGAGCCATCTGCTGGTATAATCCAAGAACTGCAGAGCACAGTCTGGGCACTTCCTAGGATGGACAGTAGGAATACTGCTGGATCAGTTTCTCATGGCACAGGTTACAAACTCGCTCCGGATTAATGGAGGAAGGCAGGGGAATTTCATTTGAAGTACACGTCGAACAAAATATTCCTCCACAGTTTTTGCAGTCATACTGTAAAAATGGAAACAGGATTTTAAACTATGGAAACGTTGTTATCATACAATCCTTGCCATATTGCACAATGCAAATTCACATATAATAAGCAAATACTGAATCTCAAACACCAGTGATTTCTTTATGGGCGAAATTTATTATCAAACTTTGAAAAGCCCGATTTCACTTTTCCAAATTTATCCCGAGAACATCTCGGCTGTTTGTGCGGTAAGAATCGCTCTATATTTCCAATCGATATTTACCGACCGAAAACTTTTTGATCAAGTCTTTCTATGCAGAGGTAGCCATACTTTGCATCAGTATTATGGCTACCTTTTTAATCGAAAAATCGAGATTGAAAAATTCAATTGAAAGTTTGTCAGTAAATATTGATCAAATATGATCGCGATATTTACTCCTAGAAACTTCTGAGATCTTGCGGGAATAAACTTGGAAAAGCGAAATCCGGCTTTTCCGAGTTTATTAAATTTTGCATTATTAATGTACACACTAGCGGAATATCTCCTGGTAGTAGAGTTTGTCAGAGTAATGTTACTGACTTACAAACCCCTTGGCCCTGCTATGAAAATATCTTGGTACATTGTTTCCCCTCTGTCCCAGTGGAATCTAGATGGGAAGAGAGCATTTCTTACTATATAAGGAATATGTCATGGCATGGCACACTGTATACTACTGGTCTCACCCCACAATTCCAGGGATTGAAGTCAAGGGTAAATTCTGTAAAGCAGAAGTTATTAGGAACTTTCTTAAGGCAAGTGTATAATGCTCCAAACTCTCCTTAAAGTGCACCTACCACCTCAAAACACTAACACTAATTTAGGTTGTACTAATGAAAATAAATGTTTTTGTAAATATAAATGTATTAAATAATGTACCTTTATACAGCGTTTCTCTCTGTCATCTTCCCTGTCAGCCTGACTTTTCTTACCTGAGTCGGGTGATGATGATTGACATTACAACTCCTCCAATCAGATCCATACTGGATCATGATTTAAGGGATCTGATTGGAGGAGCTATAATGTCAATCATCATCACCCGACGGCGGCACTGTACACATTAGCTTTGTATCCAGGATTTTATGGTAAATTGTATAGTCTATGGTAGTGAATAGATATTACATACAGGAGTCTTGGTAGACAGTGTTCAATAAATCCTGCAAAGGATGAGTACATTTAAATTCCAGTCTCCTGTCTATAATAGTGGCAGCAGCAGTGTCAGTGAGCAATTCATTACTCTGTTTTACATCCAAAATGGTGCTTGTGCCACACATTTGATTAGATATATTTAGTGTCAGTTTTTTATTAATGTCTAATTTCAGCATTTACACGTTTAGTAAAAATGGACATATTTAGCTATAAAAGAACAACCCTCCCGACTATACAGAATTACCTGTGTAAGAAAGACACTGCCTTCCAACTGGCACAGCTGGCACACCTGAGGTTCCCTTGTCTGTAAAATGTAGTCCTAAACAAACACCAAATTGCATTTTATTATATTAACTTTTTAGTGGTTCTCTCAAGAATTGTATAAACAGATCCTATAGAGAAAAAGCAGTCAGAAATACTGCGCAGTCTTCAGGGAATCAGCCCTACCAAAAAATGTATTGATTTTCACTATGAAGTGTCAATATTATACACGTCAGTAGAAGTAAATGGTGACACCAAACGGACCAACATGAGGGACACCCCACCTTCCACATACAGGAACAGAATACAGGCAGCTGCATCCGTGAAAAATATTTAATATGCCGTCTTCATTAACAAATCCGTGAAATACAACATACGTGCTCACATGTCCGTTTTAAACACACAGTTCTAAATACCAATGGAAACAGCAGCAAATGGCACAATCGCAGCAGTAGCAAGGATTTCTTACCCAAAGGTCCAGTTAATTGCAATTTATACATTGGAAGGATACTGCTTCTGCACATATACAGGATGCATTAGATCTACCCTGGCATGCATACACATTACTACAGGTTCCTTTACTTCACTTAAAGGAGTCCTAAACCCTCTAAATATATACAGTATATATATATATATATATATATATACACACACACACACACACACAATGCATGTTTCTTTTGCATTATCCATGTTTTTAACTGAGATCATTTATAATTATTTATACATTTGTGAAAATTTTTTTATTAAGGTGTTACTGTACAACTTCCTTTTCATAGTTTATCAACAACTGTGCTGATTTAAATGTTCAGTTCATCTACAACTAACTGAAGAGACAGAATGCAATGTCCAGTCAGATAGAAATAAACGGACCGTGCAGGGTCAAAGTGGCTGGACATAATATAAAGAAAATATTATATTGTATTGTATTGTATTTATATAGCACCACTATATTACACAGCGCTTTTACAGAGATTCATCATTCACTTCAGTTCCCTGCCCCGTGGAGCTTACAATCTAGTTTCCTTATTCAGTCTCACACACATAGACAGACATAGATGTATGTATTTGGATTGTGGGAGGAACATATAAACTCCATGCAGATGCAGGGAGAACATATAAACAGATGCAGGGAGAACATGTAAACAGATGCAGGGAGAACATATAAACTCTATGCAGATGCAGGGAGAACATATAAACAGATGCAGGGAGAACATTTAAACTCTATACAGATGAAGTCCAGGGTGGATTTGAACCCAGAACCAAGCATTGCAAGGCTGCAGTGCTACCCAATGAGCCACCGCACTGCCCGACAATACAAACTTCTAAATAGTTACAATTCAATAGCTATGATATCCAGTCATAAAATTATTTTATATTTGCAGTCATATTTGCTTATTATCAGTCTTAAAAATGACTTTACCCTCACTGTAAATGCCAAGTAGAAAGGGAGGTGATGCAGATAGCAGACATTTAAGTATAAACTAGTGCCCCTTATGACTAGGGGTGATTCTTACTGGAGTTGATTGGTCAGTATAGTTACCCTCCCCCACTAAGAATCACCCCTACTTCTCCTTTAAGGGCTGTTTATTAAAGAGACTGTAACTATAAATAAATGAAATGCCTCATATGTTTCTACACCTGTTTTACCTCTATGCCCTGGGCAGGCGTCTTTCTCTGCTGCAATCAGCAAGTAGTTAAAGAAACACTAGGATACCATTGTTTAGCTCTATTTGCCTTGACAATACAGTAAGGATTACTGACCTCTGATTTAGCAGATAGAGAAGATGATGGTGAACTGCAAGGGAAAAATAACAAGTCAATCACCAGAGCATTCCTGTGGTCATAGGATATTTGTAAGAGATATAAACAGAAATTAAATGAAAAGATCACAGGATTAAATTCAAGCAAACAAAATCAAACTAATTACCATTTGAATAAAACAACTACATGCAGCTAAACTTAAAACAGCAGGCCTTATCTTCTTAAGAGGCAACGCATAGTCAGTAGTGGATTTCCCTATAGCCAAGAGAGGCTCATTCCTATAGGCAACCTCATGTTACCAAATAAGTGCATTCAAGGTGGAAATAAAACAGTACCTTCTACTAAGCTGAAACATGGCAGTGATAGCTTGAACTGTGATGTCATAGCACTGCACGCAGGCAGACTCCACAGCGCTTGGGAGGGTACAGGTGCCAGAGCAAATGTTTTAAATGGCTAGTTTTTATTTCTACCTTTAGTTCTCCATTCAGTCCCCTGGCCATAACCCCTCAGCACATTACACAACATACACGGAAGGGATACTGTCCTCCCCCACCATGCATGTCCCTCGTGTTCTTGCGTAGTTCAAAGTTCACCACTATGACAAGATCATATATACTTTCCCGTGTCTGAGCATAGCTAGACTCAGTACTTTCTTTAAACCCCTAACAGAGCATTGCTAAATAACAGCCCAAACGCTCAGTCTTAAACACATAAATATAAACCATTAAATCACATAATGTTCCCATCATACCAAATTCCTGCAATGCTTAAACCCATTACACAAAGAGAGGCAAGTTCCTCTAAGCATATGTATAAAGCTACAAAGTCACCAATTTGCCCCTTCTGTACCACAGACATTTCTGCCTATTCACACTACAAAGTGGTGAAGGGTCATAGTCATTTCTGTGTGTAGTCAGGAAACTATTAGCACTGGCACAGTGTATAGAGAGCAACCTAAATAGGCGTAACGTAATGTAATAATATTATCTTTGCATAGACAATATACTGGTAATATGTGTGTAACAATAGTTTATGTTGACGCTTTGTTGCCATATTTTCTTAGCCTTTGGAGGGAAATGTCACCAGAATAATAATAAGCCCCCTCAGTTTAGCGCTTTTTATCTGGCAAAGTCAAATCAGACACAAGAACAGTTTGTGTGAATTCGCACTTTGATGCATAATGGATTCCTGAAGTTCGGAGACAATTATAAAAGATATATTGAGTGGATAAGCGTACAAACTTCCTTCTTATTGTGCTCTACAGTTTCTAACGCCACCGTCTGTGCATAATAAAGGCAATCCGAAAATGTAAATGGGACTGGAGCAGCAGTTTAAAATGTAAGCGAGATTTTTACTGCTTTGAAAGTCACGCCTCGAGCCTGACAGATGGCGCTTTATCAAGTGTACTTTTTTTTTTAACTCTCAAACCACACCCCCTTCTTAAACAAGTCCAAGGTGAGGAGTGCTTACTCAGGCATACTTGATAAAGGGCCATCAGTAAGGCTCTATGGCCAGGTTCACGCTGGCGTATTTCTGCTCCGTGCTTAAAAAAAAATGCACACTATGAATCCCTAATAGTAGCACAAATGTACGCCAGTCTGAACCTAGCCGAAACGTGTTGGGTGTTTGCATTCTAAGCTGTTGCTCCAGTCCCATTTACATGTTTGCGTACCTGAAGTGTTGTCACATTCACAGAATAGAAATTCAACACATTGAAGAAAATAAGGATATTTGGTGAAAAAGCAAAGAAATAGTTGGAGTAACGGCAAATTGTCTCTAATTCCGACAATTCACAACCCGAAATTCTATTGCTAGGCAGGACAGAACTCCTGCACTCCAACAAAAACCTGTATTAAGTCAAAAAGGTTCTCAAAGTGTAGACTTATATGGCAATTCCTCATTGAAGCCATTTTTACCACTTAATATTTGTGTTATGCTCTAATACACAAACCACTATTTTTGTTTAATAGTTTTCCCTACAAGAGGACATACATCACACCCTGTGATTTTCAATTAATAAACTGCTTTGGACCTCACTGACTATTACTAAAGTCTGAATTCACCTCGCTACAATTAGAGTTGCATCACCAAAATAGATGCAAATTTACTTCTCAGTATTTAGTAAGTGGACAATACACTTGTTGAACAGGCAAACAGCGGAGATCACTGTTGCATGCGTAGTGTGACGTACTCAGTCAGATAGAAGTAGGATGGGAAGTCATGCAGAGTGAGGTGAATTTGACAAGTGAAGGGCAGTGACGTCAGTCTCATAATATCCCACTAACTGTATTCTGTGTATATTCTATTTCTATGTCACCTTGTCCCTAGTTCATGTTGTCACTTAGTCACAGTCGCCATTGTCACTTTTGAATGCAAACTTGCTGTATGTAACACTGGAACCCTGCCATCAACCCCACAATTCCCTAGTCTGAAGTGGCGAAGTTAAACAAATGAATTTGAAGCAGTACAACTAAACATATTCACTCCTTCGACACACTCCACAGCTCAGTCAAATAGTAGAAGTACCTGTGCATGCAAAGAGATACAAAGAGCTGTGTAAGATTGTGACTATTGTAGTCACCCGAATTGGTTGCATATTTGGCAATTCACAGAGTTTGCTCAATAAGAGAACATGGAGAAGTGGAGAATAGATGTGAATTCACAGCTCTATGCGGGCCTTTAGTCACTGAGGCCCTTTATCTTCTGGGATACCACTCTGTCATCTCTAAACAATTCTCTCTAAATGCTTATCCAAAATTTATCAAAACTTGAAGAGAAAAACCTGAGACTGAATTTAGTGTCGTGTGTACAACCAAAGACTTATTAAAGCAGTTGGCAGACTTGGCCAATGTGTGCATGGTATGCTGGGTTAGGTTTATGCCAGATATAATGGGCTTCAGTTGTCCAAACTTTTTCAATTACTACTCATCTGGCCATAGACCATTATGCCAAAAGGCTTGGGAATCAAATAGATTAGCAGTGCTTTCTGATGTGGAGTTACCAAATTTTGTCTAATCTACCTACTTTTACTTGATTTAACATGTATATATGCTTAATCCATACATACTTGCACGTCAGGGAGCCATTGTTCTCAGAACACCGTGTTCGCCCCATCTCTTCTACTTCTCTGTTATGAGGAATATCCTGTATATTAAAAAAACAGATATCATTTATACAGATACAGCTTAAAGGAAAACTAAAACTATAAAATAAAAAAGACTTATTAAAAAACGTACCTTATATTGAGATGAATCGTTACAGTCACAGCATAAGCTGTGCTGTAATTACCCGGCACCCAAAGCTTCTTCACAGTGTGCAGACTGACACAGAAGCCAGTGCGAAGCTCCTCCCACTTGGTTGGATCAGTGGCCCAAATGGTTGAAACGTCATCATGTTCATTGCGGGGGGCCAATGAGAATGCTCCCTGCAATGAGAGTGATGATGGGTGAGGCCGGTGAACCAAGTGGGAGGAGCTTCACGCTGGCTTCTCTGTCAGCCTGCGCACTGTGAAGAAGCTTTGGGTGCTGGGTAATTACAGCACAGTTCATGCTGTGACTGTAACGATTCATATCTATATAAGGTAAGTTTTTTAATAAGTCTTTTTTATTTTATAGCTTTAGGTCTCCTTTAAAGCTGAAGACTATAAATAATTCAAAAATAGGCAAAACCAAGCGATCATTGTGACAATGGTACTGAACTCGCACATGCCCCGTTTTATACATGTCTGTAATTAATAACGCAAATAAAGGATTCATAGTGCCATTCAGCTTAGTGTAGCATTGTTAAATATTTATTGTGAGAACATGGCTAGTTTCACAGTAAATATGTAGCAACGCTACCCATAGGCACTATGTATCCCTTATATTTATTATTAAAGTGCACCTGTCACCTCAAAACACTTATAATAATTTAGGTTATACTAATGAAATAAAGGTTTTTGTAAATATATTTTTTTAAAAAGTACCTTTATACAGTGTTTCCCTTTCATCTTCCCTGTCCACCTGACTTTTCTTTCCCGAGTCAGGTGGGCGGGGCTAAATGATGATTGACATTATAGTGCCTCCAATCAGTTCCCTGCTAGATTGTGATTTAAGGGATCTGATTGGAGGAGCTTTAATGTCAACCATCATTTAGCCACACCTAACCTGACTCAGGAAAGAAAAGTCAGGCGGACAGGGAAGATGACAGAGAGAAACGCTGTATAAAGTTACATTATTTTAAATACATATATATTTACAAAACATTTCATTAGTACAACCTCAATTAGTATTAGTGTTCAGGTGACAGGTGCATCTTAATTTGGAGACTATGATGCACATAGTTTAAAAAAAAAAGTCAGACCAGGTGCTTTGAACAGATCCCTTGAGCCATCTTCCTTACGGGTCTGCAGCAAGTTCCTCTAACCCATACAGTATACAGTTCAAAATCCACAAGAACAGAGGGTCTGCGCTGCCCTGGAGATAGATAATATCACACAGTGTAGTACCTTTAAAATGTGCTTGTAGGAATAATAAAAAAACGCACTCACAATATTCCTTCTTGCATTATGCCTTTAAGGATTAGTGCTCGTATAGAAATCTGCACGGCAGTGTTCCCAGGTACACGGTAATTAAAAATAAAAAGTACTAAAATAGTCTAGATTGTTACTTACACCTTTAATAGAAATGAAAAATCATTCACATTTAAAATGATGCTCATGCACTTTTACAAAGTAATGAGTTCACTGCCGGTAACCGGTAGTACACTATTTTAGTACTTTTTATTTTTACACTATATGAGATTATGTATCGCCAGGGCAGCGCAGACCCTCTGTTCTTGTGGATTAAGAGTCACATACATTTTCTAACACACAGTTCAATAGATTAGTCAAGAATTAGGCCTAGTATATATAGACATACACTGCATGAAGGGCTGATTTTATATGTTACACAACCTGAAACCTAATTCACATATTGGTGCACTTTGTAACATTAATAACCAAAAGCAAGTGTGGCACATATTTTATCGTCCTGGTGAATGGATGGTAGTAAAATACTTCACACTAGCGGTGGAAAACTCCACAGTCAATAGAAACAAACAAAGAAAAAAATATATATATTTTTTACAATGTTTAAAATGTATTTAAAGACACCTTCAGTGGGTTTTTTATTTTATTTCATTAATTACATTCCTGCCAATTAATTTGAGACTTGATTAATGTATAATTCTTTCCCATAATTTATCTTTTTTCCAGTATTGTGCTGTATTTTTTCCATCTGTTCTTAAAATCACTGCCTGGTTACTAGATTTACCCAACCATGTGAGCAGAGGATCATTTAGCTATAACCAAGATAAGTGCATAATACATTACATTATATTTAAATAAACTTCATTGAAAAAAACCACTGGTCATTACCAGACAAAGAGAAAATAACAACAAGGGAAGGCATCCTTCTATGATCAAAAATAGTTTGTGCGATGAGGCCTTTATCACCAGTTGGCTTTGTGCAAACCCGCATGCGTGTCTCCATTAACGTGGAAAGCATAAAGGGCAAATAATAACAGGAGAAAAAAAACATTTGTAATGGCTTTACCTGTGGCAGCCATCTTCATTGGAACATTCCTAAAAACTTTTTCATAAAGTGCCCCAGAATGTCCAACAAATGAAAAGGATTTTTAAAGACATCATCATGCTTTCTAGATATTGTTTAGAACCTTTGTAAATGTAGATTAAAGGAACAGTCCAGCCCGATTAATAAAAAGTAATGTGTGTTGTAAATGCATAATAC
>WMED01020137.1:0-12240 GCA_019650415.1 Pipa parva
CCCTTGCCCAGCGCCCTCCACTCACCTCCAACAGCATTCCAGCGACGCACCTCCTCTGATATGGTAAGCTGAATGCGACGGCCCTCAAGACCCGAAGCAGTAAGGAGTGCCGTCGCATTCAACTTACCTCATCAGAGGAGGTGCGTCGCTGGAACGCTGTTGGAGGTGAGTGGAGGGCGCGGGGCAAGGGGGGTGTTGCAGGGCAGGGGGGCACGCGGGGGAGAGGAGGTCAAGTTTAGAGATGGGCGATGCGCCCCTCAGATAGACCGTCGCCCACATCGCCCATAGGTTGAACCGGCCCTGGCTACACAGATAACATGAAGACAGAAATGATTTGTGTCAAGTGGACAATGCACATCATGTAAATTCAGCTTCTTATTCTAGCTCCTTAAAAATACAGAACTTAGTTTTGGGTTTCAAAAGTTCCCCTTAAATCTTTTAGCTTGAAGAACAAACCTCACTAATGAGCTCCATGGGGAAACCTAATCAATCTACTCTTCACATCAATGTGAAAAAAGGGAGCGCCATCAAACAAGTCATAAAATGAGAAGGGCTGAGAGTGAAAAAGAAAGAAAACAGCAGTTAAAATAGAGTATAATATTACATTATCAAATACAATATGTGTCAAATTATTTCAGTGGTAGTCCTGCCTTAGAACAAGTGGATTTTATGTAAAGGTGCACACATAGTGTAGGAGGAATCAAAATCTACACAATCTGCTCTTGAAAAATACTCAAACGGGTATGTATACAAGGGACGGGAAGTAGTGACAATTTGGTTTTTTTGTATTTTTGTTTTTATGTTTTTTTTAAACAAAATAATTTATATCATTCATTTGAAGCAAACAGGTAAAGCATTTCAAGCTATTTGCAAAGAAAACCTTGGTGGCAGGGCTGTTTTTCTTTCAAAAATAAAAAAAATAAAAAAACAAACCCACCCCCTTTCATCCCCTGGAAAATCCCAGTAGCTTTGAGGTTTAGGTGATTTATTGGTAGCCCCATATTGCTACAGGTAAATGACCAGGCCATGTGACGCTGTCACATAACCCAAAGCAGAGTTGACCCAGCTGAAAGTCAGCCCTCAGTGGCGGACGCCGCTAGTCTCCCCTAGCATATATAATGTATAATGCATGCTTAATGTATAATGTACAGCAGAGACAAGTCAAGTTTGGGTGTTACTTTTTATTGGCTAACTGAATAGATGGTAAATGCAAGCTTTCCAGACTACTTAGGTCTCTTTTTCAGGAACGTATTTATCAAGCCTGAAAAAGAGACCTAAGTAGTCTGGAAAGCTTGCATTTACCATCTATTCAGTTAGCCAATAAAAGGTATCACCTATACTTGACTTGTCTCTGCTTATAGCTATGGCTAATATGATGCTCCATTCTACTGCCTCTATAATGTAAAGCAATAACCTGAAAAACAGTAAGTTCCACAAATGTTTCTAAAACAGCCTGACCTAACTGTCATTTCATATATCTGTACCCAGTTTCCCAGAAAATAAGGCCTAGTGCAATTTTTTCCAAGCTTAGAAATTTAAGATCTCCCCTGAAAATAAGACCTAACTGCAGTAAAGTACTGGAAATATACCGTACGGTACTGAGTTTCCCAGAAAATAAGACATCCCCCGAAAATAAGACCTAGTGAGTTAGGAGCAAAAATTTATATAAGACCCTGTCTTATTTCCGGGGGAAACACGGTAATATGCAATATATCAGTTATTTCATATAAAGAACACTAATGAAAGCCTCAGTATTGAATGATTACTGTTTACAATGTAGTAAACTCATACAAACCTAGGATCCCTTACATACAGATTTTTATCATTGTAAATCTATTTTAATTGAATGTTAAAATAGTAAAAAGATGGGTTGTTATGAAGTTACCGAGGTTGGACCTACATTACAGTATTTTTGGACTATAAGACACTTTTTAAATCTTGAATACATTAGAACCCAGTTACACTGCAGGTTTTCAGTCCTATAGGTACTGGGTTTTTATGGCCCTTTAGTTCACAATGACTACCTGCAATAAGAAGTATGCATATTCCTGGAATTTGATTTTTAATTTTGATCGTGACTCTTTAAAACAGTTAAAATGTTTCCCAGTGGAATGTACAACTGGCCTAGTCTGATTTATCAGAGCAATAACTTTTTGGTATAAATGTGATTTATGATAACTGCTCTCCTCCGAAAACAGCAGTACAGCCCTGCTCCTTAAAGCTGATTAATGCTGCAGGTGCCTTCAAACCCCAAGGATGATTCAGAGGTGTGAATCACAGTATTCACTGCATCCACCCTAAGAGAGACGCTTCAATCTACCAAGCTACTCTGCTATAACAAAACTTACAGCAGGTCATTGCCGTTTACTGGACAGAAACAATAACTAGTTGAGTGGCATTTCACATCACAGTCAAGCTGGTTACAGAACCTTTAATTACATATACGCTGAGCCAGCAAGCAATTAGGGAAAGTTAAAAAAAAAAAACAGTGTTTTCATCCCACAAATATTTTGTGTATGTTTTTTTTTCCTAAGATAAGCAGCATATAACAATTCAGATGTAGAAAATATAATTGCTTGCCTAAAGTTATCTCTCCTATTACTTTCTCTGTTATAAACTGTATGTTATAGTTACCGTCTGTCTGTCCCTACCTAAAAACAACTGTCAGTCAAATGAGCAGGCATAGCATTCGCCATAAGGGTGTTAATAGCTCTAACTGTACTCTATATTTGTCTGTAGAAAGTTATTCTTACCTTCTTGGCTTCTTACCTAAAACCTCCTTCTTACAAATGTCTGCATGCAATCCTAGCCCGACCGGATGTTCTACATGAGCTGGTGTCATGAACTACTCTTTGGTGTTTAGTCCAAAATGAGTCCAGAATGATTTTCAACCACTAAGTAAAAATAGATGTTATCCCTTAATGTATACTGTGAAGGCTTGTATAACCATGTCTAGCTTGTACAATCTCCTGTATAAGACACATTTACACAAATAATATTTTGGATTCTTTTTATAACATACACTGACTTTCTGTATCTTAAAAGTACATTGACAACTATCTGTTGACATTATACTTATATTCAATATTGAAGGCTAAACCTACTTATTTTCTTGCACATTTTACTTCTACAGCAACCCACTTTAGAAGATATGTAAGATCTGCTATCTCTCTCGGTTTAACATCAAGGTCTTTAGTGAATGATTGATGATGATGTGATGCTTTGTGTTCATCATAATGGAGGGGCAGAAGGTACAATAGAGAAGACCTGGCAGATAATCCTCTGAATTACCTAGTGCCACTGTATTTGGGAATACATAGAGTAGATATATACAATAAAAGGTATAAAAAAAACACAAAAAAAAAAACAGGAATTTTTGCTTTATCTGAATATCTAACTAACATATGTCTACATTACCTCACCTAAAGGACAGGACTTTAATAAATGCCTGGGCTATAGCTTACACTTACACTTGAAAATAAAATAAGCAGGGGTACTTATTTTAACACTTTATTAAAGGGAAAGTGTTATGAAATGTTTTGTTTGCCAGCCAAAAATTCTACGATTCCTGCAGATTTCACAGTCTGAGCAAAACTAAGCATCACTCCTAAATGTTAACTATTATCTCCGAATTCTTTCTTTTTAAATCTCCCTATTTAATTCATTATACACTGATAAATAGTTTTTTTTTAATAATTTTGTCACAATCTTCCACTTGACAAATGTCAATTAGAGGTTCTAAAGCCAGAAAAAAAAAAACTTATGCTACATGCCAGACAACCCGTGTCTAGCTAAAATGCCCCTCTAGAGTCTACTATAACACACAGCACTAATGCTTAACGTTATATACCTATCCTCAATTCATTTCATTTTAAATTCTACATTGTTGTCATATCTGCACCCTCTCCAGACCAGAGATTCACAGGACCAGCTTTCTTTAGGCTTGTTACTACAGGCTGGGAAACAGGGATAAATAGGATTCAGAAAACACTTCATATTTTTGACACAGGAATAGGTGATGTCGTTTATTCAGCAGAATTAAAAGGTAGTCTGGGGTCTAGACCTCTCTGGTTTCAATCATAAATACACATGAGCAAAGCATGCTTCTGACATTTTTTCATTCCTCTTCAAATTTAAAAGCGGATGTTAGAGAAAAGAACATTTCAGAACCCAAATAATCCTTTCAAAGGCTTCCCTCCAGGTCACAATATCCTTATCTTATACTTGTAGAAGCAATGGGGTACATTCGGGACACAATTCAAACACATACTAGAACAGATCAGCTACTTTTCTGCCCAAAACCAAACCGACATTGCAGCTGTAAGGGAACCTAGTAGGTGTATTGCCAATGAGTTGCAGTGTCTATCACAAGATCTCCCACCTCACACCAGTTCCATCTTCATCTGCACCAAGGTGCTCCTGAGTAAAATCAAAAGCGGATGAGGTATGTCCAAGTTCCATGAGTGAAAAAAATATGATCAAATTTGAATCAAAATATCTTTTATGTACTGTTTGATAGTGAATGATATAATTCTGCAAATAATTACTGCCACACAGTAGTAGTAGTATTCTGCCATATATTTTCATAATTTTGCTATAAAATGTTTTAGTAACACTCTGCAAAATTACAGGAAATATGAATGTGAACATCTCTCTACATGTAGTAGATTTATGTCATATTGAGTAGTGATTACATGCAGCAGAAAATCACCCAGTACTAAAATACATGTCTACAAGAGCAAGTACTACTGCTCAAGCAGCAAGAGGCAAGTGATACAGGCTAGATAGAACATTGTTCATAATCTCACATTTCTGCCTCATGTACGGCACCTGCAAAATGTGGCAACACCAGGCGCTAACCAAATCTCTGTCCTGGGGCGCATGTTCTCTTATCTTATTGAGGAGTTAAAAAAGAGACTTTATGAGCTAACGGGATCATCTGCCATATCATAGCTACCAAAGAGGTAACTGTAAAGAAATGCTTCCCAACTTGGAAGTTGTACTCCAGTAATATCATAAGGATTTCCATTATTTTTCAGGTACACAGATATACTGAATATAAAAGCAAAGTAGATGTATAAAGAAATTATACTCTGATTATTAAAGCCTTGCCAATTTCCTCTAAAGTCTGGTCTGCACCCACCTTACTAAATATCTGCATGCCCACCATCTCCTAGATCCTTTCCAAGATGGAAGATGGGGGTCTGTTTTATTATACTTTTAACTGCATTGGGGCTAAGCGTGGGCACTTTGCACTGTAATATGTAATGTCTGAGGGTACTATTCACCCAATGGTAGAATCTCTAAAGTACTTTACACTGTATGGTAAAATGTCTTGGGGCAATAGCCAGCATGATCAAATGGTAGAAAATTGTTAATTAGAGGGAGGGATCTATAGCACTCAACACTTTATCATGAATGTTTTGCTACATCTGTTAGGTTAACCTAACAAAGATTCTTTGACACACTCAGCATCTTAGTCAATAGTAGAAGTACTTGTGCATGTGCATGCATGATGTGCAAAGCTCCGTAAGTTCACGACTATCGTGGATGCCCAAACTGGTTACGTATTTGACAATTCGCAGAGTTTAGTCACTAAGTGACCATATGGAAATGGCAAATAGATGTGACTTCATAACACTACATCACTATTTGGACTTTAGTCAACAAGGTCTTAAGATCCCCTGAGACATTGTGCTATACACCAGCTTTTGAAGTTGAATTCCCGAATTGCTTTGTGTTTATCTTTTTCCTTGCTGGTTGCAGAAATCTTTAATTGGGAAAATAAGAACTAAAGACTCACAGCACCCAGTTTTCATTTCCTCAGTAGAAACTGCCACTGTGTGTTTCAACTCTCTCTGTCTCTAGTTCTCTAAATTCTTTCCTGGTCATTATTTGTCAACTGATGTCACGAAAAGTGTCCAGGCTTGCCCCTAGCCCTGGGCACATTCACAGCTGAGGCTGGTTCTGCACATGTCACATCTGCATAAAGGCTATGACTGTAAACTTAAGCACAGCTAATTAATCTTCTTCCCATGTACAGCTACAGACACGGGCACAACTATGCATACCTGAAATATCCAGAAAGCAAGGACTCTGCAGGAATTTTTTCAAACAAATCCTAAAAAAGAGAAAAGTGCAAAAAAAAGGCAAATAATGCCTGATCATAAATAAAAAAACAAATGCAGGAATGTGATGAACAAACACCCAATTATGCGCAGAGTGATGTTGCAAGAAGTTAAAAAGGTAGAAAATCCATCCAAAACATGAAAAAAACGTGTGCACAAGTTCTCTTTTTTAGGTTTTGTCTGTTGGAGTCTGGGGAAGTTGAGAAGCTGCATACATGATTCAACATATATTTAGTTTGTTTTATATATATTTTGTGTGCTACCTTATATCACAATTGTTTTTATTTTTAGGAATTTTTTCAAGCCTTACGGCCTATGAAAGTAAATGACACAGTGATGGAAGGTACTGATTGTTTTGAGGGATGTTATAGGATGAGATATTAGTTCCCCTTTAAGTAAACAAACCCCCCACTCACTGTCATTGTTTGTTTGCCTTTTTCTAATAGAGCTTTTCTTAGTACATATTCATGATTTTCCTAGAAAACACAGCAAACAAAAGGAGGAACCCATCAAAGGTAAAACAAATTCAGGAATTCCATTTCAAAGATAACAATGTTGCAATTACTGCATATCAATAAGTATCATGCCAATCCAAATGGCATTCTTCCTTTTCTGGTGTTAATGAATCTATAAAATTGTAACCAATCGAAAGCCAAAGGATTTAGTCTTGCAGTAAACCTATTCTATACAGAATTAGGGGGGAATTCACCATTGTGCGAAGAGAGCTCCGAATCCTTCGGCTCACTTCGCACAGACTGATATGCGCTCACTGATGTTCTGCACGCAGACATCAGCGAGCGCTTTAAAGGGATTCCAGTCTCGGCGAGGCGAATCTTTTGGTCTCACCGAGACTGGAATCCCTTTAAAGCGTTTGCTGATGTCTGCGTGCAGAACATCAGTGAGCGCATATCAGTCAGTGCAAAGTGAGGTGAAGTATTCGAAAACTCACTTCGCACAATGGTGAATTCCCCCCTTAATCTTATCCTAATTTCCTATTAACCAAATAAGCACAGGTGATTAGCCCAGGTTCACATTAGCATTTTCATGCCTCGAGACTTTTTGTCAACGTTCCTCAAAAAAGTCTTAGCAAAACTTGCGTGTCATGCTCATGTTAAAATAAGAAACTGCTGCAGCCAGCCAGTATATTAGTGTGTTCATCACAGATTGGCGCTAGTATTACATAAATTTGTTTGGGTGGCTTTTTCTCACCAGTAGCTTTCTGGGAAAAGGTGCTGAAAATGCTAATGTGGCCCTAGAAGTCATGATTGCTTGAGACATCCTTCAAAGGTATCATTAGCAAATAAAAATTTTAATCCAAATTTAAAAAAAAAAAAAAAAAAAAAAAATGACTGTAAACCCATTGACTTTCTTTGTAAAGATCTATTTAAACCAATAATGTACAGCCACATACAAATGATATTATTCTTTGACACCTATACCCTATAAATGACACTAGTGTATGACAAGGCTGACTCCATGTGCAGATTGTAAAAATATTGTACATAGATCATGCAAAGAAGTTTTGTCAAAAAGTTCCCCAGCAGCAGTAAGCAGTTTAAAGGTGTAACTTTGTAATACATTAGCCATGCATCATAAGTCAATTCCCAGACAAATTTGCTTTGTGGAGTGCAACTGGTACACCTGGCATATTAAAGGGTCACTAAACCCTGGACAACATATATTCCATAAGGCTCGCTGTGCATGTTTAAATGAATATAACATTGCACCCCTTTGCAGTATGAGTCTCAAGATATGCATTGCAAAGTGTCTCACTTTCTTTAAAAACTCTGGTTTGTGCTCCTCCTACTATCCTCCAGTGTCCTGGGCACAGAAAACATATATTATAATGACAGCATCTGCTTAAAGAACTGCATGGTTTCCTTTTATTCCATAATGCAGGTTGCAACAATGTAGCATTCGCAGGTATTCCTATGCAATATCTGTAAAAATCTAATTTTCCACATTTTTATTGGTTTGTATTTTTTCTCTCTCTCTTCTCTCTCTCTTTCTCTGCTGGTTCCAACCATATTTGGCATTCTGGGAAACTTCATGAAAATGTATAATCTAAAGAGCCATATGATGAAAAAGGGCTTTGCTAATTAAAATGTTACAAAAAGATCATAATACAAATCAGAAATGTAACTTTAAAGATAACACTTTTACTAGTTCTATGTTTTTTGCCTTCCTCTGGATCAACATTGCAGGTAAATATGCTGAACTTGATGGACTTGTGTCTCTTTTCAGCCTTATAAACTATGTTACTATATTATTATTATTATATATGAAAGAATAACTAGAATTCTAACCCAAATTGGATATTTCCTTTTTTTTTCTGGTCGCCATTTTCAATACTAAAGCTACACTGCTTCATCCAATCAATACAATAACTAATTTAATACGTAACCTCTGCTGTAATATGGCGGCAGCACAACGCAGATTAGTTGAGATGAGTTCCTAACTTATGTTAAGGTGGCAGAAAATGGAATAACTATTTAATAGATCATTTTGTTTCTGCTTATTAATGAATTAGAAATAAAATAACAGATGGTTACATAGGGAACAATTTCTGTTTTTACTTCTTTGAAAAAAAATAACCTGAGCAATCCATAAAACTATGATACAAATGAAAGAAGCAGTAAACTACAGTTACATGAAAATCCACCATTAGAATGGCATGACAGGTATTCCTACACAGGCCTGTTAGCATATTAAGCACATACTACATACTAGATATAAATGCACCTGGCACACTAAGTATTTATGTAACTTTCTCTATTGCACAATGCATCCATTAAAAATTTTTTAATGAGGAAAGACAATAGAGATCATTACTGTACATTGTTCAGGCATAGTTGCGTGTTTCAAAACAAATAATCAAATTATCTGTCAAGGTGTCATACATGATATATACATTAAACAGTATCGTCATCCAGACACCCCCACATTTCCAAGTGGTTAGAAAAAGCAGGGCTGGGTTGAACTAGTGACTGGGCGGAACAGTGTTACAGATGAATTTCTTTCTACACGCATCTTTTAACATTACACAATGCATTACTCTGGTCTGCTTTGTTACTCAACAAGAAGCTAGAATCTAGAATTTTCTTTTCCTTTTTTTTCTAGCCAGAATCACAGTAGCTGCCATTTCATTGACCACATCCCTGGAGGTCTTTCCTACCAGTCAAATGATCAAACAATCCATTCTGAATCAAAGACACAAATGCAATCAGATTTTTAGTAATGTAACATTTCATTATTTACTCATTCTTGGGTTTCAACACCTGATGACATTAGTTCCCATGACTCTTTAATTGCCTCCCATGGTTACCAACACTGGAAAATCATTTTCAGAGACACGTTTTTATTGAGACGCTATAGGATTTGCTTTAAATTATTTTAGAAGGCACTGCAGCCCAATGAACAAAGCAAGGCACATGAAAGTAATTATTAGAATACGGTCATGTTTTAAGCACTCCTTTATGAATTGATGATTGTAGGCATACACTAAACTATTTTATGCATATATGGGTAACATTAAACTACTTCTCTGTTTGTATTAATTTTAAAAACACTAGAACATTAACTACGGTATTCCTTGAATATAAGGCCAGGAGGCTTATTTGGTCTCATTCACAGTCCCTGCTGTCTTTAAAATATGGTGGCAGATTTTCATAGACAATACATGGCGATGCAATTAGGGTGAATAGATTACTGTAAATTTTCTTGGATATAATTATGAATTATTACTGCACTATGCGACAACCCCTTAACACATATAATGCAGATATTTTCATCTGCTCCTTTTATTTATTTTTTTCTCTTTTTTTTAAATATGGGAATAAGTACTTTAATACATTGCAATAAATGCCTGAAATACAGTATGACTACGCAACAAGCGTCAAAAATGGATGAATGAAATCATACAGCAGCACTCCATTTTATCTTCATCGTATTATAAAATCAGACATGGGCGTAACATGGATCACTGGCTTTTATATTCACAAGTCTAATGAAAAGAGATCTGTTTTAAAAATAGCTTTTAGCTTTCTGTACAAATGGCTATAAATCTCATTAAAATGGGCTCCAGAGAATGCTTTATCTTCTGGTTTGCTGGCATTTATCCCTAGGACAACTGCTATTTTATAGCATCTTACCCAGCATTTTAAATCAAAAGCTGATCACATGCATTCCCTGCCAAGATTGGTGTGCCATGCATACCATGGCCCTCTGTGAAACAATCCAAAGCTTATCGATTCATATATGTGTCTTGTCTGCATTTGCATTAAATGATTGTGCCTGCAGTGTTCCTCTGCATCTCACCACCCACATATCTCTGCCAACCTGTTCTTATTTTTTTCTTAACAGCATCTGCCAGTTCTTTTTCCTCTTAGCAAGCAACTTACTCTATGCTTTTATCTCTGTGAGATCATCTTCCATACCAATGGCAAGCAGATAGATAATTCACCGCAGTGTCCATATATATATATATATATATATATATATATATATATATATATATATATATTTGAACTAAGCTGTTCCCACATTGACAGCCTGTTATCTGCTCTTTATATGGTAGCATAAGCATAAATGATAATTTCTCAGGTTTGTCAGAGTTTACATAGTACTACTGCACTGCAGGTATAATGCGCCCCGAGCTGTGGTGGGCATGTAGATGCATTGCAGGGAAGGCAAGTAAAAGGGTCCAAATGCATTATATACAACAAAATGGATGCTTTATGGAAACAGTGAGTACAGTTGACTGTAAGGCATGTGATGGAAAAAGCAGTAAAAACCATGGTTCCCTATTGTCCTAATAGTCTGCAATGCAGACAGCAGCATGAACCCCCATAGATCAGTGCCATGATGAGCTAGTGAAATGGGCATATTTATTATGAAATGGGCAGACTGTGAAGCATGGTTTCTGACAATGCCATGTAAACAAGGCAGAGGCAGTAGTTATTTTATGAATGGGTATCTGGGCTGAGCCAGGCATGTGGGTAGAGATGATATTGTTACTAGTTGGTATGAATTGCTGGAACACTATGGGATATACAGGTACAGCTGAATGGCTGGAGTGAAGGGGAAAGAGAGACAATAAAGGATGGAAACGGCACTGGGGGGAGCTGGGGGAGCTACTGATGGAGACTGGGTGGATGGCGTTATCCTACTGGTTGATATGTTTATTGGGGTTTGCAGACAGTGCAGGGAATGCAGAGGGAAAAAAAACTATATAACAAATACCCTATGGCAGCTTTATGCAGCTTTGCCCCCCCCCCCCCCCCCCAGCCTAGCACTTGCAGCCCTGGATCTACTCACCAGATCAGTCAATCTCTCCGGCTGCAGCACCCAAGATGCTCCGATCGCTTTGATAGAAACCTGACTCATACTACAGCTGCCACAGCCAGGGACACGCCCCCTAGTGTAATACGCATCGCCCCTTTCGCCGCTCTCTCTACAGGTCGGGTAATTTGCATAGGTAACGCCCCGAAGCGCAGGAGCGTCGCTGGTTGGGTGGGGCTGTGAAAGGGAGAGGCATGTGTTATATAAACAGCGTGTTACCGTTTGTGCTACTGTAAATGAATGTAGGGATAATGGACTAGCCAAGCTACACAACGCTCTCCTATTGGTAAGGACTTCACATGACAGGCTGAGATCAATTCAAGTGACAATTGTATAAAAATGACAACCGATAAGAAAACAGCATATAGTACCATTATTACAATAAAAATAATACAATATTATTATTACCATTAAAGACAGTGGGAAAAGGCAATTGGAAGCAAGTAAGCCTATAGTACAGTTCACTTGCTCCTCTTTCCAAAGACTATTAGCTGGGCCGGTTTTAGCTATGGGTGATGTGGGCGACTGCCCAGGGCGCAATCTATTTGAGGGGCACTGTCGCCCACATCGCCCATAGCTACACTCACCTCCTCCAGCGTTCCAGCAATGCACCCCCTCTAAGCGCTTCTCCACAATGAGGTAAGTGGAATGCGACAGCGCTCCTGGCTGACTCCCTCCGTGCAAAGAGGAGGGCTCCTGTGACCCGATCGGTCAATAGGAACCCGGAAGCGCATGTGATCAGTGCTTCCGAGTTCCTTCACCTCTGATGTGC
>WMED01020138.1:0-12240 GCA_019650415.1 Pipa parva
CCGAAGTGAGGCGAACACTACGCGCCTCACTTCGGAGCTTCCTGAATAACCCCCTTAGGCGGGGACAACACCCCTGCTAAAAGCAAAGTGTTACTTGTTATTTGGTGGTTCCATTGCTCACCATGCAAATTGCTAGTTCGTACGATGAATTTCCTTCTGGATGCTGCTAAAATGTTATAAAAAGGCCAACTAAATGCATAGTATAGCCACGCTCTAGCTTTTGTGGCGTAACAGGTGAAAAAGTTACATTAGCTTAAAAAGACAATTTTATTCCACTTTGCCTCTACATAAGCCTTTATGGTTGCAAGTTTGGAAAGAGAGGAAGACTAGTGCGGGTTATGTATGAAAAGTGTGAATTTGGGTCCATTTGTCACGTGTCCAATTCTGCTTATTCATTAAACTCTGCAAATTTGCAACCAGTTTGGAAGCTGACGATAATCACAGATTCCTGGAGCTTTTCGCAATGCTTTGTTTGCCTGTGTACATAACTTTCGTCTATTTACCAAGTGAAATATATATATATATTTACCCGCCTTAGGGGGTTACTATATATACAGTATATACAGTATATAAATCCAGTACCAGCCCATTTTCAACTAAAAAAAATACCCATCTGGAAGACTGACAAAAGCTGCTCCTTCAGCTTTGACCAATTTGCCAGTAATGTGCAGTCACAGCCCCAGCCTAGGAAGGTGGGTGAAAACTTTTGCTTTGGTTCACCTCAGGTTCAAAAATTTCTGCCCTGCTTAACGTGCCCTTCTCTACTAAACTAGCTCCACCCCTCACAACTTACCACTCTTGCCTTATTTGAACTGACCAATCCTAATTTAGTAGGTGGCACCTGGTTATGATGCTATTAACACTTGGGTCCCCAATTGTCAAGGCTGGGACTGTCTTCACAGAAATGTAATTAAGCCCACACTGCTTTGTCTGTAGACTTTTTACCTGAACCGACACAGTAGAGATGTTTGACAGTTCTAAAAATACTGTTGCTACACTGATATTATTTGTGCACAGCAACTATTTTGAGCCTTTTTTGGAAAGTGCAATGTACCTTTTTGGAAAAAAACTGATAGTACTGTGACAATATTAGAGTTTATTGCTATATGACATTATGACAGTAGCAGTTTAATCTATCTCTGTATGCAGTTCTTTTGGTATCTTTTTCCAGTCTTAAAAGTTTATAATGAATTCCCATTAAATTTTTTGAGAAAGACTCATAGCGGATATGCCAATGTAGCCCTGGCTAAGGGTAAGATTACACGGAGAGATAGTTACTGATATTATATGGGGACAATTAGGTGATCTCAGGCCATTTAAAAAAACAAACATATAGTCCTTGGTATGTCAGAACATGCCTTCAAATCTACTTTCTATCTTATTTACAGGCATACAATTAACTCAATGTCACTGAATAATGTCTCCAAGGGAAGCATTGCAGCAACTTTGGAAAGCAGCCTAAAGCTGTCTATGCATAAGTCAGTTTGTCTGCTGGCATTGACAGACAATTGATTCTTTGTAGAGTCCAAAACAGTATTCTGTACTTACAAAGGAACACCATATTCAGAAAAGTTTTTCTCAATCATGCTATTAAATTCAGTCGTCCATTGACTGCTCCTGTGTTTGTGTGGGGTTGTATCTCACTGATTCCAGTAAACCCAGTCATTCAGACAACTGTCCAAGTTATCTACAGTTCCAGCAATGTGATCCCTGTCAGGTTCACACATCCTCGCCAACATCACTGATATGAGAAAGCACTGAAGCAGTACTAGATCAGAGTACTGCTTCTGTGCTTGCTCCATCAGCGATGTTGAAGAGAAAGTGAAAGGGATTGCAGAGCTGGAATTTTTTTTATAAGGATATTGAGTTTATCACAGAGGCAATGCAGGAGAAAAGACATGAACCGGTTAGTTATATTACCCCCCTCCACACACACGCACACACACACTCAGAATCTCCCCCTTGACTAATGAGCCTTTCGTTCTCCTTATAAGGCTTTTTAACTTGCTAACAATATATTTTTATCCTTGCCTTGTCATAAAAAGGTCCTGAGACAGGAATGAAATATTGTCATTTTTTGTGTTGTGTACTGTAATTATGCAAGTGGCCTTATTTACATCTCTCTCTCTTACAACATTTGTATAAACTGCTTGTGTTCTTGTTTGCTCTCATGAATGTGGTAAGAGGCCAAGTCATAGTCAAGGACTAAATATATATATAATGTCTTACCTACTGCCTTTGGAAAATCATGTTTGGAATCTAAAATATTTGCTTCTTGTCAAAAACAAAAGTGTTATATGTGATTCTTTCTCCTGGCTAGCAGGAAAATGTGTTATTTTGGGTTTTAAAACCTACACAATTGTTTATGAGACCTGATTTAATTATAGGTAATTATTAGTGCTATCCACATGTGTTTTAATTACTAGTACACACAAAAACATTTGAATGAACTTGCAAGCATATTCTTTGGACATAATTAGCTTTGTTTGTCAGGATGTGGTGGACATGACTATAGACTAGTGAGGCCAAAAAGAGGTGTCACTCACTAGCGCCTTCCCCCGAAGTGCAGGTGCTGATGAGTGATGCCTGTGTCAAAGAAGAGCTCTGCTGCAGATATCCCATTGGTGAGCAAGCGTTCCTTATGTGTAGTTAGCGGATCCAACCTGAAAACTGTCAGGTTGGTTCCACGGCCTGCACTGAAGGAGCACTCGCTGGGGGGATCAAGGATAGCAGTGGTGGCGACGGTGCACGTACTCACAGAGAGGGCCCTGTGTGCCATAGGTTCACCACCACTGCTATAGACACTTTCTTGTGAAGGGAGTTGTAGGCAATGCCACTTTTATTAATAATTTTTTGTCCGATGTATGATTATATAAGGGTATATTAGAATTATGTTACCATAATACCAGATTAAATTAAAAAAAACAAACATTCTGAGTGGCATGGCTCCTTTTCCTGCATAATGTTTGTAAAAATGTTATCTCTGAAGTTGACCTCAAGATTTGTGCTTGTTTTCCTGTTTACTGTCGCCATCTTTTATCTATTTATTAAACAGTTCCAGTTCTGTCGCATTGTTGTTTTTTTAGTGGGAGTTTTGGATTCTGGGCATGGTTCCCAGTAAATTAAGTTTGCTAGTTGTAGACATATCATAAGTGAGAAGCTTTAAGAGATGCAAGTGTAGTCAAAATAGAAAGCCAGCCCTATAACCACTCTATGAAAGAGGATGTTATTATTAGTCCAGTTACAAGTTTAGGGATCCAAGCTAGGAGTGAGTGCTCTAGATGTCTGAGAAACCTGTAAGTCTGGCAATATGTTCAACCTGTGTAAATTAACACCCAAACTACACATCCTACACATCCAGCTCACTGGTCAGTTTGCTAACACAGGCAATGCTGCTGGACGTGAAATGCATATGATGATTATATGTGCCTGTTTATTCAACTCCTTACGAGTTTTAAATGACTATTAAAATAATAAAGATGGACTTTTAACCAGACTTGCCAACAGGGGGTATAGGTGGTAATGCTCCAATTGCCCTACCAGCTTAGCAGACTAAGAGAACCCAGCCAGACAATCATATGTTGGCTTCTGGGTATTTTTTCAATGAACTGATGACCTATTGGGAACTGAGTAGGGTAGCTTGGCAGGTTGCAGTGTAAGTGGGGGTAAAAAAATGTGCCTGGGAGTCACTTTGACAGCGTGACATGGGCTATGTGATGGCATCCCTGCGCTTACCTGGAAACTACTAACGAATCATCTCTTTATCTGGAAGTTGACAAATTCTTACAATGTTTGTAAATGATGTTGATTAGTTAATTGTCCTGAAGAAAGAATCACTATTACTTTGTATCCACTGGTATGTGGTACCTTGCCAATGAGGTCCCCAGCAGACAGAATTTACCAGCATTTTAGATCAAATCTATTTGACCAGAAATAGATGTTTATTGGTACGGAGAATGGTTATGGAACTATTGCCTATCACAACAAATTCGCTTGTCTGCAGCCAGCTCTGCCTTAAAAGGAGAATGTAATTACCGACTTAAAAATAATGCAACTGCCGTGGCTTCTTTTATCTTTTACATCAGATCAGTGCTGTACATAAAATGCAGGCTACGTATTTATGATCTCTTCATATCTTCTGAGTTAAAGGGTAAGTAAACCCTGTCTATAAAGAAAGCCCCATTTACCTATTGTCAGGCAATATAGTGATTAAGAAACTCTTGATTCACCTCTTAACTCAGCAGCGCTCAATATCACTGTGTCTCTGCGAATGACTTCCTTGTATGAATGTAGCCAACCGCACAGGCAGTAGGACAGCTCTTCTTTACATATGCTCAGGGATAGGAACAGGCTTCTTAGATAAGGATAGGGGGAGGGGGATTACAGCTCTATGAATAGTGATGTCACTCGGGGGCAGGGCTTATCAGCACTGCACAGGAAGAGTCTGTACACAGAATGGGAGGGGGGGCAGAGCTGTTTAAACAAGGCAAACACCACTGATCCCAAAATCATTTTTTACATTGTAATGTTTAAGTTGGCTTTCTATATGTAATACATGTCAAATAGAAATAATGTTTTATCCAAACTTAACATACCCTTTAATATTTTGGCGCCCCCTATTAGTTTGCTGGTACGTGGTCTGCAAGTGGGTAAAAATAGGCCCACAAATCCAGACAAAGACAGGCAAAACTGATATCTAGGCTTTAAGTTCATTTGAAACAGTACTTCTCCTTCATTCTTCCATAAATATATACTGCCTGCAGACCAATATTATACCATTTTTAATAAGGATATTAGGTGTGATTACTTTTTTCAGCTTTTTATTGTAAGCCGGCATGTGATATTGCCAGACTAGTGAAAGTTAAAACTCTGTGCATTGTTTGTTTTTCCTACATGATGTACTACAGCTGCAAGGCTACAGTGTAATAGGATAGGCCACAGCCTTTAAACTTTTTTTTTTCCAGTCTGTGTGTGTGTGTTGTTTAACTACATCCATCAATGCAGCAAATTATGATATAATAACATGCTCACTCGTTTTAATGCTATCAGTAAGACCAGGCCCTATTACATGCTAGCTTTAACTGATTACTGGGTGGAAATTGCACCTAGATTAATGGATCCATAATATTTAAAAAATGAAATTTCCCCCTATATTTTATATCAGCTCGATGTGTCAAAATTAGTAAAAAAAAACAGAGCCTAACTCAGGTGGTGTGTCACTTCGAAAAAAAAATACAGAATTATTTGAAGGCGGGGCAACTCTACTGAGAGCGCTGCACGAACGGCACCATGACGCGTGTTAGCAAAAATGCCTTGGCTTGTCACCTCAGACACGTGTCATAGGTTAGCCGTGACTGTTTTATATGTTCTGTATGTATATTTATCAAGTGCAAACATTTTTCTCTTTTACCTTTCTTGCACCTTTCGCACCCATAAGTTTTGCTTTTATTTACCCCACTTTATCAAATATCACAGAAAAAAAGTTAATTGCTTAAAGTGCACCCGTCACCTCAAAACTCTAATACTAAATTAGGTTGTGCTAATGAAATAAAAGTTTTTGTAAATATATATGGATTTTAAAAATGTGATTTTCTTTCTGCTATCTTTTCTGTCAGTCTGACTTTTCTTTCCCGAGTTGGGTGGATGGGTCTAAAATGATGATTGACATTATAGCTCCTCCAATCAGATCCCTTAAATCATGATCTAGCAGTGATCTGATTGGAGGAGCTTTAATGTCAATCATCATTTAGCCCCGCCCACCCAACCCATTTAAAAAAAGTCAGGCTGACAGGGAAGATGACAGAGAGAAAAGCTGTATAAAGATACATTTTATAATACATATATATTTACAAAAACATTTATTTCATTAGTACAACCTAAATTAGTATTAACGTTTTGAGGTGACAGGTGCACTTTATCCAATGTACTACATTTGGCAAGCATTTTTACCATTGCAGCTCTTTTTTTTTCACATCTATTTTATAGGAGTTCCTAGGAGACCATAGGATAATGGTTTACTCCTGGCTTGAAGCAATGATCAGCTGCTGTTGACAAACACAGCGATGAAAACTGGTGATAGTGAAAAAATAAAACTGATAAATTGTCGAAGACATTAAATACCTGACACCATACAGGGTGTTACTGTCTGAGGGAAAGGAAAAAGCGGTCCCCAGATTTCGAGACAAGGTCTCTTCTTCAGGCATGGTAAGAAGAAGAGACCTAACTAGTCTTGAAAGCTTACATTCTACCATCAATTCAGTTAGCCAATAAAAATTATCACTTATACCAGCAGTGGTGAACCTATGGCACATGTGCCAGAGAGGGCACACAGAGCCCTCTCTGTGGGCACAAGCACCATCTAGATCCCTCCAGCGAGCAAGCGTTCCTTTAGTGCAGTCTGTGGACCTGACCAGACAGTTTTCAGGTTCAAATCCATGGCTAACACTGAAGGAGCGCTCACTCTCCTGTAAGATAGCTACAGCAGAGCTCTTCTCCAAGATAGGCGCGATGATGTCACTCATTAGTGCCTACACTTCGGGAGAAGGTACTGGTGAGTGTCAACACTTTTCAGCACTTGGTGCCAAAAATGTTCCCCACCACTGACCCATACTCGACTTGTCTCTGCATATGTCTATGGCTAAGACGGTGCTACACTCTACTATTTCTAGGTCCACCTTACCTTCAATAAACACACTGCTTTTGTGTATTAATTGCAGTGGTCATTGCTGTTTATGAGTGTTTAATTTTGTTTTTAATGTGAAGAGCCCTACTTTGGCTACCAGCACCCACTGCCTGCTACCACTAAGCCTCATATTATCTTGTGTCACTTCCACTTTGCCGATGAACGCCGTGCCTGAACATCTCTCTAGTGCAGCGGTTCTCAACCTTTTGAAAACCGCGACGCCCGGGTATGACATCACAGACTGATGTTTTGCCCAAATGTCATCACGTACACACGTTTTCGGCCGACATCACCCCGCAGGAACCCTTATAAGAAGTGTCCTGCGGGCTCTTCCGGATGCCGCAGAGGTTCTCGACCCACGTGGGATGGACATGCGATCCCCGCACCGCTGCTCTAGTGGGTACCTTTCTTGAGCGGTTTATTTTTCCTCATATTATCCTTTTTTACTAAGCAATGCAACAATACCAGCATTATAGATGAGACTCCATTTTATAGAGTAAACTGGGACAATGAGTCTTCCATTGCCTTCTAGCTGAGATTTGTGTTTATTGGATAAATAGCATTCTGGCAGACTGTGATCTTTGATCGCATTATCTGCATGCAAAGTCCAGTGAAACAAAATAAGCTAATAAACTCTTAATCAGTAGAAGCTTTGACCATGTAAGTAGGTTTTGATGGTTTTATAGCCACCCAATAAATCTACTTTGCAAGGATGCTATGAATAAGGTTTCTTTGTTGAAAATGTCTAGAGGTTGTACCTGCAATAGTGCAGGTACAATACAGGTACAGGTGCAATATGTAGGGCTCCATATTTTTATTTTCATAAAAGAAAACATGTTTCCTAAACGTGTCAATCTTTTTGTAGCTGAGTTATTCCAATGAATGTTGCATTTTATGATCATTTTGTTTTGTCTTGTTGTTATCTGGACCCTATTGTTATTTCACAATCGAATGATATGAAAATAAAAAAATAAACAATCAGCAAATAAAAGCAGGAGACAGTCACATGAGGCTGGTACTTGCTGTAAGACTTGGTTCACACTGGCATTTTTATGTGGGGTGTATCATACGCTATGCATAAAAACAAAATACGCTGCCAGTGTTAACCTTTGGACTTACGGCAAGGTGGAAGTGACACAAGAGAATCTGAGACCTATGGACTTACCAGGTTCTGGACACACTAGCGTATGATGTGCATAACGTTGCGTCCGGAACGCTGGCCAGCGCATTTTGTGCCAGTGTATTACGCTGCATGCAAAATGCGGCCAGAGAGGAAGAACAGCGAACACCAGTGTGTTCACACTGTCGCTGGTAAGTACAATATAAAAATATGGTGGAGCATCTTTTTTGCTTTTATTTTCACACTAGCGTATTTTGCGTTGCGCATAATACGCTAGTGTGAACTGAGCCTAAATGTATATATCAGTTCTGACCTCCTCACCTTTATTGAGTAGCACTACACTACCTGACACATTCTTTTAGTTGTCTGGCAGCCTCTCTCGGTTTATCCAGATTCCAGAAGTATGATGAGGGGCATATTTGACATACAGGCTGAGCTTTGTAAAAAAAAAAACACTAATTAGCCTAAATCAGCAAAGCTGAGCTGGGGCCACACGTGGCACTTTGTAGTGGTTTCGGCACTTGTGTACAAAACAGAAAAAAAACGCACACCCTTAAATGGCTTTGGTTAATCATGTGCAAAACATTGCACAATGTTTTGTTCCGAGAAAATGCCGCAGGAACTATTTTGTTATAGTAAACTGTACCATGACAATATGCAACATGGTTACACATGGTCTGACATACTTTTTGTGACAGTTTACTGGTAGTTTTAAGCAGATGTGGCAGTGTCACGGCAAAGCGTCAGGTGTGACCATAGCATGAGACTGTTCCTGCATTTATGGCTTTACAACATGTGGTTAAAACTGCAACAAAATGCTGATATACCACAACAAAATGCTGAAATACCACAACAAAATGCTGGTATACCACAACAAATTGCTGGTATACCACAACAAAATGCTGAAATACCACAACAAAATGCTGAAATACCACAACAAAATGCTGGTATGCCACAACAAATTGCTGGTATACCACAACAAAATGCTGATATACCACAACAAATTGCTGGTATACCACAACAAAATGCTGGTATACCACAACAAAATGCTGGTATACCACAACAAATTGCTGAAATACCACAACAAAATGCTGGTATACCACAACAAAATGCTGAAATACCACAACAAAATGCTGAAATACCACAACAAAATGCATGCCCATAAAAGTCAGTGGGCTGCAAAGAAAAGGGTAGGCAAATGACATACCGTATATTTTATCAATGTTATTTGTTAAAGGAGCACTATAGGAACGTTAAGTCTAAGGAGTAGGAAGGGGGGAGGTACTCACTGATCAGACTCTGATCAGTCCACATTGTTGAATTCGCCAGCTAAAGACAGTCGAACTTGACTGTTACTGTCGCTTCTTTATAATGAGAATATTGTCGCAGTCACAACTTTACAATGGGAGAATTGTCGCGGTCGCCGATTTGCTATGGGAATCCACTGTTTGAGAATTCGACAGTCAAATTTGCACCTTAGTGAATGACCCCCTGGCTCCAGTGCCGCCCCTGCTCTCTTCTACAATGCCGATGTCTTCTTATCTTGACAGCTGCTGAGGTCAACTTCACTTCCAGGTCCTGTGAGTTTTGCTGAAATGAGCAAGCGCCGTTGCAGATTTTTGCTAATGAACTAGCTCTTTTTGGAGAAACACACAGGACCCGGAAATAGAGAGGACCGTGGTGGCTGGCAACGAGCCTATAGTGCTCCACTCTGAATTCACCTATTTGACTTTGCCACTCCAGACTAGCGAATTGGGGGGTTGATGAAAGGGCTCAAGTGTTGAATTCATTCAAAAGTGACAATGAAAACTGTGACAACATGAACTAGGGACAAGGTGACATATAAATAGAATATTCACAGAATACAGTTAGTTGGATATGGTGAGACTGACGTCACCATTCTTCCCTTGTCGAATTCGCCTCCCTCCACTTGACTTCTCATCTTACTTCTATCAGAATGACTACGCACACTACGCATCTGACAGCGATCGCTGCTGTTCGCCTTTTTGCCAAGCGTATTCTCCACTTAGTCGATAGTGAGAAGTGAATTTGCTTTAATATTTTGGCGATGCGAATTGTAGCGAAGTGAATTCGCACTTTAGTCAGTGAGGGAAAGCAAAATCACATGGGAAATTATTATGTGATTTGGTCATCAGATTGGATTGTATGGATGAAAATAATTGGAAAAAATCATTTTCAAGAGAAGATTCTGTTAAAATGTATGTTTCATTATTATTTTTCAGCATAAATGGAGCATTTTCATTTTCTGTGTTACCGTCCAATTAATACTGCTCTGAAATGTCCCTTTGGAACGAGTAATAGTCTTGCTGTTTGATGATGTTATATTATTTGTTTAGTTTTCCTAACTAAAAAAGGGTACAATTCTGTGCCAGGTATTGCCTAACATATAAGATACAAATAGTGAAAGGCTATGTCAATGCCAAGTTGGGGGAAAATGCCCGTGTGTCTTATTGAGTGAATGTTCCTTTACTTCAGCTGCTGCGGCATGTGAGTAGTAGGGGCGCCGGCAGCAGCTGAAGAAAATTTCGGAGTACTTACCTTCCTTCTGGGCAGTGTACTAGCGAGTAGCCACCTGTCAGCGCATCTCCTGATTCAAGCTAGGTAAGTGGCACTCAGCCAGCGCATTCCTCTCCCCTCGGCCCTGTTTGCTGTGGATTTGGCTGCTACTTGCGCAGCTACACAGTTATCACCCGAATCCATAGCTAATAGAGCCGGCATGAGCTGAGGGCAGCAGAAGGCACCCACAACTCTTGTCGGCTCTATTCGTCGTGGATTCGCTTACATTAGGTGAATCAGGAGATGCGCTGACAGGAGGCTGCTCGCTAGTACACTGCCCAGAGGGAGTACTACTAAATCTGCCTGCCTGTGCATATGTGGGAAGGAAGGAGGGCAGGCAGGCATGGGAAGGAGGGTAGGCAGGCAGGGGAAGGAGGGCAGTCAGGCAGGGGAGAGAGGGAAGGAAGGCATTCAGGCAGGGGAGGGAATTTGGTTCAGAATAGTTTTTTTTCTCATCTTCCTCCTTAAATCCTTAGATGGGTCTTATGGAGTGAAAAATCCTTTAACTGGCTCTCCGAGTAAATCTGCAAAATCTCCAAACATTTGAGTTAATGGCTAGCCTCCCCCTGTCCTGCCCTGCCCTAATCTGCCCTAACCCCACCTAGTATTTCTTTCAGCTCTGCCCACAAAATTACCATTATTCCCCTTAAGTTAAACCCCGCCCCAAATTTGCAGGTTGTGACCTTTGAAATACAGCTATGTCCCTAGTTTTTGACCTCATCTGGCCTACAATGGAGGGGTCAGGTATTTAAGTCTGTGAGGCACTTTACATAACATCCTGTAAGGAGCACCATGCCAGTTCATAAATACAAGTTTACCTTTATATCGAGAATGTTATTGAGACTTTTGTAAATATACCCTACATATTTTTGGTATTAAAATAGTTTAAAGTAGCATATGCCTTAGGAAGTCTAGGTTTTAAAAGCAAAGAGACAATAATGATGCAATATCAGGTTTCTTAGTGTTGCAACTAAGCCTCATAACATAACAGGCTACTAATGCTTTATGTTGAAAACAGGATGGGATTGGATCCAAGATGAACTGCCTGAGGTGGAAGAGAACTGCTGTGTTGTTTGTTCTGTGCAGGTGTATCTATGATAATGCAACCTCTAGGACTCACTAGGGACACAAGCACAAATCTCGGGTGCATTGTGAGTAATGTCGCTTGAAAACATCCATTGCAAACAGGAAAATTAAAAAATTAAAAAAAATAAAGTACTTGTTCATTTTATGGACATAGAAATTTGAAAAGAATTTTAAATTCACCAACTTGTTGGAAATAAAGTCTTTGTACATATCCATTGTTCCTCTGGCTGGACAAAAACAATAAAATAATCTAAAGTTGTCCTGAAGAAACGTATACCTTCCTGTGAGCAGAGACAAGTAGAGTATAGGTGATACCTTTTATTGGCTAGCTGAATAGATGGTAAATACAAGCCTTCCAGAAGCCATAGCCATAGATATAAGCAGAGACAAGTAGAGTATAGGCCAGTGGTCGGAAAGTGTGGCTCACAAGCCACTTGCGGCTCTTTAGCCACCTTGTTGTGGCTCGGAGCTCACTGCCGAAGCCATGGCAAAGCCCCGCACATGACCGACGACAGCTCTTCTGATTGGCCATTGGTGGTCATGTGGTCGGGAGAGGGCACGCCTCCCCCCTCCAGCGGCTCACAAGATAGTTGTTGCCGCTGGAGGAGGGAGTGAAATGGCTCCCTCCTCAAACAACTTTGCCGACCCCTAGTATAGGCGATATCTTTTATTGGCTAACTGAATAGATGGTAAATACAAGCCTTCCAGAAGCCATACATACAGTGGGGAAAAAAAGTATTTAGTCAGTCACCAATACTGCAAGTTCCACCACTTA
>WMED01020140.1:0-12240 GCA_019650415.1 Pipa parva
TTGCTGAATTCCCCCCTAAGCATTTAGATACAAATTTAAGTGATCAGCAACAAAGCCAGGTCTCCAACTGCCAAGTTAAGTGACTATCAATCCCCCTGTAAACCCATTCACTCCATCCTTTAATGGATTAGAAGTTTAAAGATCCAGGGAACCAGGTTACTCCTACCCTTTGTACTTTTCTGGGTAATAAATCTAATTTGGTCCTATGAAGTTAATACTTCCCTGTAAAGAACAGCCAGTATTGATTTCACATCATAGTATTCAGAATTTCTGTTACATTTTTAAGAGCCTAGAACCATTTATATAACAAATCTACAAACCTTCAGTTTGGCCACTTATATATTGTTATCAGCCAACGAACTGAAACCCCCCCCCTCCCAGATATGTTGTGTTGTGCCAATTCTCTTGCCTTGATAATTACCTTGGAGTCTATGTACATCATTTCTACATTGATCTGACACAGATTTTCTACCCAAATGGTGTAAATTTATAAAGGTTATTTCAAACCTCGTTCGATCGATTTCGTTGCTATTCTGCTATTATTGCTATTATTTTCTGCATTTGTTTTATTTGAACCAATTTATGTAGTGGCAAATAAAATTTACTGATATCGAAAAAGATCGTTATCAATAAATATTGATGATATTAATCCCCCACCCTATTTTCAAAAGAGTCCTGTTTTCTTTTCGATCAATGTCAATATTGGCAATCTTTATGCGATGGGGAAACTGATCCAACTTAGAAAAGTCAAAAACAAGTCGAAATCCCACTCTGTTCTGTCCCTTGTGCATTTTTGACCTGTCATTGACTACAGACCATCCTTATACAGGATTTTTTTTATGCAGCTGAGTAACAAAATGAAGCAGATCGCAACGACTACAAATCCATATTAATTTGGCTCTTTTCACACTTGTTTGGTTCTGACATGGAATGAGGGGATGCGTGACAGATGCTGAATAGAAAAAGATTCTCTACGAATCAGGAAAGGAGATTTATTCTTACATAATTGATCCCTTAACACTGCAAATCAATGCGGTTTGAAAATGCCAGTTTCTAACTAATCATCTTCACATATGGCACATGTTAAATACAGAATTCTCTCTTCCTATCAGAAAATGATCTTTTTGTACAGATCAGATTGGTTTGAGAATTATTTTGTTTCCTTCATACATAAATGTTTATTGTCATTAATCCGTTTTATTATTTCCCTATCATGATCTAAAATACTTCTCATGTTTCTTATGATCTAAAAAGTCTTATCATGGTTTGGGGGTTATAAAATGATCTGGGCACAACACATTGGCCTTCAGTGGATAAATCATAAATCAAACTCTGAAAGCAAACTGAGTTCAAAATAGAAATCTCAATTTTACAGTTGTTGCACTTTAGGAAAGATCATTCATTCTTTACATTTTGGTCTTTGGATTTTTTTGATGAAACAACAAAATAATGAAACTTAATGTTTATATGGATGTCTTCTAGATGTCAAGCATTAAGCGCTGACTATATTTATTGTTGCAGGCAACTACAGCATACACGTTCTCAAGTATATGTTTTTATAGAGATTGTACTTGCTTAGATTGTAAGCTCCTTGGGGCAGGGACCTTCAACCTCTTGTGTCAATCGCTACCTAGCACTTAATTTGATGTATCCTTGTAATATTTTACTTGTATTGTTTAATGCACTTTTCCCTTGTTTGTATTGTACTTGTATCGCTGAATTGTACAGCGCTGCGCAAATTTGTGGCGCTTTATAAATGTAATTATACATACATAGAGATTTAGAAGTTCATGTGCCTACAGATTATCTGAGTGAGCTAATAGCGACATTGCAAGTAGATTGGGATATTACGTCACATCAATCTACACAAACAACCCTACCGGTGAAAAAATCACACAAAAATTCATCTGAAGTCTTGATGATGTTGGGTAATCTAATAACAAGTTAATGTCTACTACTAATGGAGAAAAATGTTGTCATTACAAAGTGCCAGATGATTGAATATACTTTTTGCAGTTATCTTGAAATGATTTAACAGATCAGTGAACTTTATATTTGAACTAAACACTACAGTAGTCAACTTATTTAAGTGCATTAGTGAAAATGTATTAAGAGAGAGCTTTGTGAGAGATGATGCTCAGTTTATGAACCTTCTTAAGTTACACTTTTAAACAAATTGGTACATTCCCTGCTAGTTTAAAAAAAAAGAAAGCAAAAGACACAGTACAACTTATGGTAGCCCCTATCTTAAGGTCTTAACTTGTACAGATTATATAAGATTAAATACATTAGGGGCACTATAATTACATTCAAATTAACCAAGTTCAAGAGGTAAGAATTTTCTAAAAGCAGAAAATTATACTTTGACACCAAGGACAAAGATTACAAAAAGAGAAAGATTGTTATAAATTCAGGTGAAAAGTCAACTCCACAACCAAGACAAAAAAAGCAATACAGGTGACTTCAATGCAATGAAGATACAGTCGATATATGGTAGTGGTGCATAGTCAATACGAATAAAGGAACTAAAACAGAATGGAAAAACTCCTATATATTGTGTGTGACCTATGCAGATATAGCACAAAAATGGTTTAAGCCTTATTAGTCCAGTTGAATAATTAAAAAGATGAGTACTGTAGTATTTTATGATACTTCATATGGACTAACAGTTCATTGTATAACCAAAGGTGGGTAGGAACGAGTTAGATATACTCAAGTAGCTTTTTGGAAAAATTATACTTGTGAGAGTAGTTTAATGTGAAAAGACTTTTACTTTTACTTGAGTAAATCTGTGGTGAGAAAAATGCTACTTTTACTCAGTAGAAGTCTTTCAGTCTCATTAAAAGTCATTGTTTCAAGTAATTTAATTTTACATGGTGTAATTTATTGACACGAGAAGGTACTCTGCACTTACTACTTGAGTAGGTTATAATCAAAGTACTTTTTTTACTTTTACTCGAGTAAATTTTTGAATGAATACTCTCTACTCTTACTTGAGTAATTTTTGGTTCAAGTAACAATACTTTTACTTGCGTAAAATTTTGGAATACTCTACCCACCTCTGTGTATAACACAAGCTTTCGAGAGATATTCTCTCTTTATCAGGTCAGAACAGTACTTTCTGTACTTTGAACTGCTCTGATCTGATGAAGAAGGAATATCTCTCAAAAGCTTTTGTTATTCAATGAACTGTTAGTCCAAATAAAGTATCATATAATACTACATTACTCATCTTTCTTACTAGGCAGATATATTCACTTATTCCGGCTGAACAAATCTTTAAACCAACAGACCCTTTCATATACCATAGATTGTCACAGGTAGGGTTGAGGTCAGCAATGTGATTAAAGCACTGAAAGCAACAGGAAAAGAGAACATTCCTCTCTTTGATGAAATCATACAGGCAATCAAGAAGGTCTAAATTAGGTATCTAAAGAATCCTAGTATGTAATAATCTATATGATGTTAAGCATACAAAATGAGGGGCATATAGAAAAAATAAAAGCCTCCCAAGATCTTCAGTGCAGTCAAACAAGATGACAGATATCAAAATCAAGAGACTCTGATGGACCGAACACATAAAGCAGAATTGCTAAGAAGATCTATGGTTTAAACATCTAAGGAAAATAGAGAAATGTTCAAGCTAAGAAAATAATAGATGGATTAGGTGGAAAATGACCTTGAGAATCTTGGAATCAGAGGCTAGATGAGCAGAGAGAGTGATGTAGATATGAAATATTGTTTAAGATGCCAGGTCCTTGCAACATTTGTGAAAGAAAGTCTTTAGCATGTAAGTAAGGATGAAATATTTTTTTAATTCATGCAGAAGTAACAAGTATAATAACGAATTGTCTGTAATTCTTTACAAGGGTGTATGACCCTATGCGCTTTATCATTTTATATAAACAGTTGCGGTCTGCAGGACTCTACAGAATTGCAGTTACTGCTGTGTAGCTTTTTCTAAATCAGTGGTTCTTATTAACCTTGTTTGAGGTACCGAACCCACCAGTTTCATATGAACATTCACCGAACTCTTCTTTAGGGATAAATTACTTGACCTCCGTGTCTTGACCTCTGTGGCGGAGGCTCCACCGAACCCCTGAGACCGACTCACCAAACCCCTAGGGTTCGATAGAACCCTGGTTAAGAACCACTGCTCTAAATACATCAGTTCTGCACGAGGGATTGCACTGTACACAACTAGTACCTTTCCATTTACATCATATAAAAATATATATATAAAATCTTTTTGAATTGACATCTCTAGTCCATAAATATAGCTCAATGCACAATTATACAAAATTGACAAATATAAGGAATGCCGATGGAAAGTAATCGACGAACAACTTTGTCATGAGTGAGTTTGTAAAAAAAAAAACATATGTTGATCAATACTAATCACAATCAGCGTATTGTGTGTTATTTTCACTGTGTGGTGGGGATGACATTTCCTTCATTTGGAATTCAGCAGATTGTAAGTGACGATAGATGCCATGAATAGACAACATGACACAGGGACATTTATAGCACCATAATGCACAGAGTGTAAATTATTTTAATGTCAAGGTGATTAGACTTGCAGACAGATCACAAAATGAATGGTTTAGATAACCAATAGAATGCACTTGCTAGCTTCATCATTGCACATTAAAGTACCAGTAACACCTGAAAACTAAAGATTCCTAATTGGATTAGAATGACAATTATTCAAATACAAGCACTTGTAGAAATGTTATCTTTCAAGTTGTACACATGAATTTTATTGTGTTCTGTCTGATCTTGCCTTTACTGATAGCAGCTATGTAGTTACAGACTCCCCCGGTCTTATTGTTTTCCCATGGTGCAATAGATAATGCATATTTAAGAAATGTGCCTCATTTTAAAGTTACAGTAGCTAAATATCTTACTTTATAAAAACAATTTAGAATTTTTGAAAGCACAGACTAGAAAAATAGTAAGTCAAAGGGTCGAAATCTTGGAAAAATCAGTTATTCATAAAAAGGTAGAAAGTAAAAAGCATTGTTGGTTAACACAAACTGCACATTTCCTTGACTAAATAGCAAATGCTGTAATTCTATAATCAAAGGGGATAGTGTAATGTATCTGTTAAAAAGGATTCAACATAAATACTGAACAGTATTTCACATGCTTTATAGACTTTCTATTTCACTCAATTAAATGCCCTTGGGGCAAGGTCAATTTTGGGCTGACATCAAGGCGATTGAGGATTAAAATCTCTGACGTCCATTTAATCATTTAAAAAAAGATATAAAATGTACCCCAGCTGGTTATGCACATCAGGATAATGCAGCAATCTTTAGAGGACAGGTATTAGAGCTAGGAGTTGTATCAGAGGGAGGGAGGAATTACTGTTAGCTTTATAAGGTGAAATGAGACTTAAATGGGTGAAATTTATTAAAATCGGAAATGATCGATATCGCAATATCGATATTTTACCGATATCGCGATATCGGAATTTTACCGATAGCGATATTTCAGCCATTCTGCAATTGAAATCAATGGTGCGGCCGAAATTCGATATTGTGATATCGGTAGTATCGATATTGCAATATCGGTAAAAATTCAGATATTGCAATATTGATGGTATTGATATCGCAATATCGGTAAACCCTGTTCTATATCATGATATCGGTAATTTCCGATTTTAATAAATTTCGCCCTAATTTAGAGCTATTATGTTTTATATAAATTACTGTGTCAAGTTATTTCTTTTCAAATAACAGCAAATAACTAGAATGAAAATTAATATGAAAGTGCATTACAAAATGAAAATATTTAATGGATGTAAGCATTTATTGCTAAAATGGATAGTTATACTCTACACTTCTCACAACAGTTGTTGAAGCAAGTCTTAGCTACTAAAATGGTTTGGTACTAAATATAATAGCACTGTATTCAAAAATCCCAAAAAGCACCTGTTTAGGTTCGTTTCATGTGTTATAACATAGTTAGTATCCCTGCTAATGATTTTGATTATGATTTTTCATCTCCTGAGGAAGCCGCAGACACTATCAAGTGGCGAAATGCGTTGAGGTGTCATTTGCGAGGACTGTATGCTCCTGGGATGTTTGTGTTAATATGTATTTTTAGGCTATATCATTTCTGAGTATATTCAGTGGACTTTTCATCCAATAAATCATTAAGATTTTACGCTATGGGAAATTCTCTTTTATCTACAGATAATTTGCTCTATGCTATCTGGGAGGTTGTAAAGTATCCTGATGGAGGTGTGATTACATCCATTTTTGGAAAGTCGTTTTCTTGGGGATTTCTATTTAAGGCTCTAGTCCATTTGTATCTGGTGAGCATATAATATACTATAATTGTGGAGACATTTGCACTTTCACCTGCGCTTGGAGAGTGACATCAATTTCAAGCAGGTTTTCACCATTTCTTACATTTTTGGATTTAAATAATATTTTTTCCTGCCCTAGTCTGGTTTGTGGGCTTTTCTATTTTCTGTGTGTATTTTCACTTTATTATTGATCATGCACTATTAGTGCATTTTTAGTGCGATTTTTTCACTTCTCAAAAAAAAAAAAAATATATATACTGAAATAGTAATATTTGAAAATACAAAAATATATAAATATTCAGCATATACAGATATTACAGTATATTATTATATAGAGTATCCTTTGGGGGTCCACTACTGGAAAATAATGATAATTGTAAATCAGAATGCACATAAACAAAAATTAAAAAAACCAATGAGTAAAAAGAAAGAAAAAAAATAATGAAAAGAAATTACAAAAAAATTACAAAAACATAAAATAGACGAATTAACTAATTAATTTCTATTTTCTCATCTTTCCAACTCCTTTTCAAAAGCCGAGTTATGCAACCCCTGTAGAGTCATGGCTAACATGGTGCTACACTCTACTGCCTCTGCAACCCCTGTAGAGTCACTGCTAACATGGTGCTATACTTTACTGCCTCTGAAACCCTTGTAGAGTCATGGCTAACATGGTGCTACACTCTTCCACCTCTGTAACCCCTGTAGAGTCATGGCTAACAGGGTGCTACACTCTACTGCCTCTGTAACCTCTGTAGACTCACAGCTAAGATGGTGCTACACTCTACCACCTCTGCAACCCCTGTAGATTCACAGCTAACATGATGATACAATCTACCGCCTCTGCAAACCTTGTAGAGTCATGGCTAACACAGCGCTACACTCTACCACCTCTGTAACCCCTGTAGAGTCATGGCTAACAGGGTGCTACACTCTACCGCCTCTGTAACCCCTGTAGACTCACAGCTAAGATGGTGCTACACTCTACCGCCTCTGCAACCCCTGTAGATTCACAGCTAACATGATGATACAATCTACCGCCTCTGCAAACCTTGTAGAGTCATGGCTAACACAGCGCTACACTCTACCACCTCTGCAACCCCTGTAGTTACACATCTGTGGAAAGGCTGCCCTGTGGGTCATGAACTGTGAGTGCCTGGTAGCAAAGCCCAAGGTTCTTTTGGAAATGATGTAAAAAACTAAGTCATTCATTAAATTCAGTGCTGCAGGAGGATCCAATTTTACCCTAATCTTGCAGTCTGTGTATTATAAGTAAGGCCTCGAAATGTAAGTCTTTACTAGTCATATAGAAACCAGTGCCTGAAGCCTATTGGCATAGAATGCCTGGTGCCCTAAGCCACCCAAAACCTACAATCCTTCATGTAATTTGTATATATCATTTAACCTTGGTACTATGTATACAACAATAATGCTCCTGTATTATCTATGCACCACTATAACTCTGGTTCATACCTCAGAACAACCCTCTAAATTAACGGATATTTTATTCCAAAATTTGTTTCACTCAGGATCTTTCTTTGACTATATGAATTATTTAGCAGAAGTCCTTTCTCTATGCAGACCTAGTTACCTAGCAACTGGACAATACCTTTCCTTGATGACAGTGGTGATGGAGAGAGAAGTTTTAAACAGCCTATAATCACCTCTATGCGCATTAGGATATATAAACTTTCTCAGTGATTTGATGGACAAAGTAAAGTTTAGCGGCATGCAAAAAATTGTATAACTGTATATGCCAGGTGCTTTAATAAATTCTGCTGTATCTATAAATAGATATGAACTAAACAGTGATAAAAGTGATAATGTAATATGTAATATAGTGCTAATGAGATATTTCATTTGTCAAGTGGCTATCTGAGCTTCTCATTAAGCCTGCTATGCCTGTACTATATTTGCTCATTAAATAACTGTCATGTCAAGGAAGAAGCTAATGGACATACATACTTATAAATTGATAAAATGTCTAATTTTATATTTTTGACACTGACTTTGCTGTTGTGTTATATTAGAATTAGAGATTCGCTTCTTGTGTTTTGGTTCTGATTCCATCTCTTTGACTTTGTTTTGAGTCTCATTTTTTAGAAAAATGTTTCGGTTCCTGATTCAAAGAAAAACATTTTTTTTTTTTTTTTACAAAAATCACAAAACCAACACATTTAGAAACGTCTTGTAGCCCTTCTACATGACCATTACTCCGTCTCTGAAGTCATTTGGATGTTATAAAGGCCTGGATTTTCTTTCTGTTTACAGGTCCATAACCCGTTTGTTAGTTTTCTAATATTTCTAGTTATCCATTAGCCTGGATTTGATGTAAGCATCAAAATATAACGCACGAGGTGACATCCTCTTGCAGCCTTTAGCCAGAAAAATGTTCCAATGGCTTTATCCTTGTAGAGCTTTGTGCGCGTGTTTATATAGAATTTAAAGGCTTTCAACACCTTTCAAATAACTCAACTTACTAACAAAAGAAATGAAATGTACTTGAAACAAGTGTTTTACCCATGTGAGCACTTTTACTTGACCAACCAAGAAACAGTTGAAAACTGACAAACGGCCTCCACCTTGTCATGGTCACTGTTGACATGCAAATGGTGCTTTGATGGGTTCCTCCCAGATCAATATGAATTTTTAACAGATTTTATTTTATAAAAAAAAAAAACCCTCCAAAAATGAAAGGAAAGAAAGGGCTCACCCCTGTGTGTCACAGCAGTATAGATGGGTACTGTCTATGCCAAACTGTCCCTAAGTGGCCCTGAGGACTTGGAACAATGGATTTTAATGTGTTTCACCCCCTTTCTCAACAATCTATATTTTTAACACTTTTTTTTTATCAAAAAAACTTCAACTACTTATTTATAGAATTGTCCCTAATCTGCCCTATAAAAGGAGAATGGGTTCCATGATTTTTCTGCAGGACAGATGCAATTACTTTAAGCTGCAGGACATGTTTCAGCCCTTGATAGCAGCAGATTATCCAGATCATTCTTCAGTAGTGAAACAGCAAAAGGAAATGTATTCATCAACAGAACGAGCATAACTTCTCAGCACACAGGAAAACATGTCTGCACAGTATCAGTCTATCTGCAGCAAGCAAAGTCTAAACTGTTTCCTCTTTACACAGAGTTTTTTATTTTTAAACATCCTAACTTTATCAACAATGACAATATCCCTAGACAAAAGCTCACACATGCAATATTTACGGAAGTGGTTGTTGCACACAGTAATAAGTATTATTCCAACAGCCCTGTATAAGCTTTCCTTGTCTATTTCAAACCCTTATTTTGAAACTCTTTCAAACCTTCTCCATCGCCTATCCAGACACGGTCTATGTTTATTGTTTACTTCGGAATAGATTTTTTTTTTTGGCATTTAATTTCATCTGATCATAGCATTGCTCAGCATAGTTATTAAGCTAAAACTAATGCAATGTATTGTTGGCAAAAAGAGCAAGTTTGAAATTGTAGAATGCAACTTATTGCTTTTTCTGCTAAATTCTACGTTAGGCAATTGCTGAGTTTCATAAAGACAGAAAGGGAAAGACAATGCTGAAAATATATATGAAATACAGTATGTCAATATATATGAAATATAAAGCATTAAATTATTTTTTAATCTTTTATTTTTAATTTTTCTTTGTATGTTATTTACTAAAATTTGTATTTATCTCTACAAATTTCAGGCAAAAAAAAGAACATTTAACTAAGCATTTGGTGAAAAAATGTTAATAAAATATTACTACTTTATTAGCGGAAAATAGAAGAGAAAATAAATTATGATTAGTCAAAACCATAAGAAAAACCAGCTGACATGGTAAATTAAATATTACAAATACAATAAATAAGCAAAAAATATTTTTTTAAAAAGGTTAAGCCCCTATTCTTATGAAGACACTTTTGTTCTTAAACAGTCACAATAAGACTTCTGCAGTTCAATAAGATATATTAAGATATATATATTTACTTATGAAGCTCATAACACTTCATCTTTAGATAAACCAGTTTCTACCCAATAAAGCTTGCAATCTAATTTTGTTGCAAATATGAGGAATGAAACAATAAACTTATCACACCAGGCCTCTTTACTCCAGAGATCACTAACTTGGCTCATCTCAATGAGGCATTTTTCCCCAGGCAGTCAATGTATTAGAGAACTGCCTGAGACTGCCTGAGCACAGAATTGAGCTTTTTCTAGTGAATTCAATTGAAATACTTTCGGAGGGGTGAGCTGGAACACTGTCATTTTTCATTGTTTAGAAAACCTGTTTAGGAAATGCATGCTGCTTGCAAAGTTCTGCTTGCTTATTTTAGAAAGGCCGAATTGTCATTTAATTGACACTTACCAATAATTGGGTATTCAGCAAAGTCTACGATGTAAGTGTACGATGTACGATGTAAGCTAATGGAGCTTATTGCAAAACATGTGGTGCACTGACCGCTTCTATCCCCGACTGCTGTATGAAAGGTGCGGGTGCTCAGGAGCAGGATCGGACGTCTTTCTGCAATTATATATTGAATAATGGAACTCCGGCACCACTTTATGTGCAGTGGCAAATACTACAAGGCGTACTCTGTTGCATTTGTCAGGTTTACTTTGCCAGATTGAAGTGGCGAATCAGGGGGCTGATGGCAGGGTTCCTGCTTTCTGATTGTCTATGCCACACTTCACAAGAGACAGCTACTGACGCAGTTGCGACTTCGCTATGGGAATCCTCTGTTTAGCGAATAAGGAGTAGAGAACTGAAGCGGAGCAACCCGAAGTGATGAGAATTCACTTCGACAGTCCGATTCTCACTTTGATGAATAAGCCCCTCAGACATAATCAGTCAATTTCTAATAGATCAGTTGGACTGACGAATTTAAAGTTTATCAGAAATCTACAGGTTAACGTAGCACCACTTTTCAGTATACTACAACCCCACCAGGCAGGTAAGGGTTAAACTGAACCTCATGTGAATAGCTGGGCTTCAGAATGCATTGCAGATCAATATTGAAAAGCTGGATTTATATCTTCCTTCTTCAGCTGCCCAAATCCCATGCGGTGTAAGTATCATGGGAAAAAAAAAAGAGAGATAATATTATTCTTTATTGCACAAATCTATGGCGAGCACTATTGTTATCCTGCCATTTGTGATATGACATAGTGTTTTGCTAGCTTTTATTGAGAGCTAGTGTGATAATTACTGTAATTTAGATATATAGCTTGAGACTGAGTAAAGTTATAGATGTCTTAAATCTTAGTGATGATTCACACTTTTATCTTCAAATAAACTGCACTGCGGATTTTCAGACGGATTCCACATTTAGTCTCCTCAGTATCTCAGCATTGTCCATATTTGAGTTCCTGTATTTAATGGGACAATCAACAGTCAGCATCCCTCATTAACTGCAAACAGGTGAAAAGCAACAAGTTGATTGATGGTAATCTAGTGCAAAGAATATATTTACAATTGTCAGCCTTTAAAGCAACCAAAGCTTTATTATCCTAAACAAAGTGTTATTATGTTTAAGAGTCTTAAAGGAGAACTGTAGACAGATTAAATCTTTACATATGCAGTACTATACCTTAGTGAGAAGCATTTCTCCCTAGTAGATGTTTCGTCTGAAGCAGGGTGATTTATTACAGAGCCCTGCAAAACTCTCGCACCAGGAAATGTGTGTGATATAACTGCTTAACATGTGAAGAAAAAGATGCCTGATTGCTATTGGTTAAGTAGTGTCCTGACCTTTTGGCCTCATAAATTAAGTTGGAATGCAGGAGATTACAGAGGGAAAGCTGACTTGTGCACATGTGTTAAGTAGTAAGTAGGGCAAAAATGTCCTGGGGATGGTACCTTTTCATGGAAGACTGGCCAGTACATGTCACACACACATTTCCTGGTGTGGGAGTTTATCAGTGCTGCCTAC
>WMED01020141.1:0-12239 GCA_019650415.1 Pipa parva
GGGGAGGAGAGTGGAACATTCCAGGGAGGCCTGGAGAACCGACAGGCAGGGGATAGAGCGCTGGGTTATTCTAGAACATGCCTGGCCCTTCCTGGTTAAGGAGTGTGGGAAAGTACCATTGCCTGTCTGCACAGCTGGGGGGGTTTACAGCCCAGCCCTCTACTTCCATACTAAGGCTAGTCATTGACAGCATGGACTGACAGAAGCCAGACCGACAAGTCTACACAACATGTCTGCTGCGGACCGGCTGAAAAACCCCAACGGCCCGGTCCTGGTCCGCGGACCGGCGGTTGGGGACCTCTGATATAATGCAAGTGAAGTCAATAACAATTATTGAGTGAAGATAGATCATTCAGTGTCAGGCAGTGCCTGAAACAAGAGGAGGAAGGTCCCTGCCCCATAGAGCTTACAAATGGGAGTATTGTGGCCATTTTATTTAACCTGGCCACTTTAAAAAATGGTAATACTAAGTTTTATAGAATAATGATAATGGCAAGTACATTATTAAGATCAGTACTGATATAATTTACATCAGTACTGATCTTAATAATGTACAAAAGTTGTAATGGTAATTAGTATACTTCCATTATAGCTATTTGATCAATCTGCTTTGCCTATATTTATACAACTCTTTGCAAGGGCAAAATTTATTAAAGTTGGTAATTACCGATATTGATATCGCAACAGCAGTATTTTTACCGATATTGCGATAGCGGTATTTACCGATATCGATGTCCCGATAGTGGTATTTCAGCCGTTCTGCCATTGAAATTTATGGCGTGGCCGAAATTCGCTTTAGCGATATTGGTAGTATCGATATCACAATATCAGTAAAAATTCCAATATTGCGATATCGGTAATTACCGACTTTAATAAATTTCGCCCTTGAAGTCACTATGTGAAATTTGCAGTCACTAATTTAAGAAATTTCTACGTTGTGTTTGCGGTCTCCTCTTTTGGTGTTGATATAATATATACTAAAAGAGGAGTCTTTTTTTTTTTTTCTTAAAGTAAAAAGAAAAATGAAAAATCTGTCACCTCTGAATCCTTATTAAACCCTACCTTCTCAACTCTTAAACAAAGCCAACTCCAATTCTCAAATATAGGATTACTTGTGTCAGATAGAAACACTGGGGATGGGTGGAATCTCTGAAAAATGTGACAAGCATCATAAATCAAATATGAAGCACTACATCATATTTTATATGTCTATATGTTTAAATGCCACATATCTGTTCGAGGAAATCAGATTTAACCCATTTCTAACAGTTAGAAATTAAAGTTTAATATTTCAATATTATCATGTGCAATGCTACCTATAATAATACTAGGTTCAGGTCATATCTGGTCTTTCTGTCATTAGTATCCATAAGTGACTTATAAAAACTCCAATAGTTAATGAGAACCCATTTATTCAGTTATATTCTTCAAACAGTCTTTTGAAATCTCAAAAAATCTAAAATTCAGGTCTAGTTCAGAATTTATTAAGGTGAACCTCAACTCATTCAGCAGGTTGCAAAAAAACAAAACAAAAAGAGAAACAATTAAATGAAAATACCATGATGGTGCCTGCTTGTCTTTCAGGAACTCTCCAAGGACATCATTTAGCTTCCCTGAATTTTAATAACATGTGTCTGTAGTCCAAATAGAAGGTTATCTTGTGTATTGTTTTAAAGGCTTAGAAGTGAATCTATTTCATAGAGCTGTCAGAGTTCCTGTGAATCAATGCTGTATTAAAGGAAGTAATGGAACTGACATTTTTTTTTCTTAAAACATCAAACAGATACTATATCTGTCTGTGACGCTATATTATCGAGCCTTGATCATGCTATTGAAAGTGGTAGAATATGATCTTAAGAAAATATACACCGATAACGTGTCATTATTACAAGCTATATGAACTGAGATTTATGGAGAAAACTGAACCACTTTGGCACTGATGTGATTGATTCTTTTCTCATCAAGTCAAAATAATGGCACAGAAATCAATAAAACCATTTCCAATAATGCTTTAATCCTTTGAGTGCCAGACAAGGGTCACTCTGCACAGCGCTCCTTCCACAGTATTAAATGTAAAATGTGATCAGCATTTATCTGAATTTAGATGATTTACTTTTCTAGTTTCCAAAAAAAAAAATAAAGAAATGCTGATGTCAGTATTTTCTTAATAACTAGAGAACAGTAAATTAAAAATGCAGAACAATACTACGTGGGTGAAATTTCAGGAGGACTGTATCAGATAGTTTGATAACTTGAACAATTTGAGAGTGGAAACTTAGAAACAGTTTCTGAATGTTTTTTGGCCAATCCTTCTGAAAATACAATGGGATGACTTTACTGTTTCCATTTACCATAATGTAGATATTTTTGCTACTTGATTAGAGTACACCTGTGATAAATTCTGAATGGACAACTGAATATAATCTGGAAAGGAACAGATCTGTCTAAGCTCATTATTATCTATGATGCAAAACAAAAAAGCCTGTGTGGATTTGTCAAGCAATATAGCGATTAAGAAACTCTTGACTCATCTCTTAATTCAGCAGAGCTCAATATCCCCCTGTAACTGCTTTGTTCCTCTGAAGGATTTCCCAGCTGTATGTAGCCACGCCCCCTCCTTTCTCTGAATTCCTCTCTCCACAGCTGACCACAGAGGCTAACAAAACAGCTTTTATCTGCGCATGCTCAGGGATAGGAACAGGGTTTTTATATAAGGAGAAGGGGAAGGGATTCTACACAAGAACAGGCTCTCTAAATAGTGAGTGTCACTCAGTGAATGTCACTCAGGAGGTGGAGCTTATCGGCACTATACAGAAAGAGCCTGTTCACAGAATGGCTGGGGGTGCAGGGCTGTTTAAACAAGAGGCAACTACTACTGATCCCAAAAATGTTTTTAGATTTTAATGTTTAAGTTGGCTTTTTATAAGTATACATGTATACATGTCAAATATAAAATGTTTTATTCAAAATTTCATACCCTTTAAGTACATTGTCAATTTCCACAAACCAAAATTGTATAGCTTATAATCGTTATCCAATGTCTCATTGAATGAATGTCATTTTGCTTCTTTTTAAATGCAGACTGAAAATCTGAACTATGATTACTCATACACTCACAAAATCTATTCTGAGACTTACCAATGTAGTTAAAACTACACAGACAACTAACCATGTAAACAACATGAATGGTATTATAAGTAATAAGATGTTAAGCTGAATATACTTTACCAGAATTTTAATGTCTAAAAGTTGACTCCACAATCATATTCCTACAAGTCTAGCTACCATTTCATTGGTATGAAGGGTAGCTGTCTTCCTTTTGTAAAGATTTCAGCATCCTGAAATGTTATTGATTCCCCATCAATTGTCAAAGAAAAATGTACAGTTGATTCTAGGTTGTTAGGGCATAGAACAGACTTCCCTTGATTACATATCCTGGATATAATATTTTTTATTTCATAACAATACATAAAACAATTTTTATGAACTGGAGCCATCGTTATACCATTGGACATTTAATACTTTGTAATATGATAGAGAAACAGCTGTGTGTTAACACATCAGGATATCTCACGACACTGTGATTAAATTACAATATCAGCCCTGTTATATCTGCTTAATACATTTAGTTAGAGATTTCTTTCACTGTACCTTTATTTCCTCCAAGTAATGCTCAGTGCAAGCCAAACCAGATGAGCAGCTTTGAATGAATTAAATTCAGACATCAACCAAGGACATGAACAAGTTGTATCATTAAGTCCAGTCTGTGGAGAACTTTACCTTGTGGGATGCCATGGAGCGTGACTCTTTATTATTATTGTTGCTTTTCTTTAATTTGTTTATTTTAACTTTTGTTTTAATCACACTGTTTCATTAAAATTTAAATTATATTTTCCTCTCATTCTACTTGACATATTTGGTGGATCTGAAAATTAATAGACTGTGATAACATATGCCACACTGTAAGTTCCGGAATAGTTGTTAAAATACATTCTCTAGTGCAAACATTGAAACTATTCAGTAAAATTACCTTCTAGTGTAAGTGTTAACAACAACAAATGATGGCAATCAGTTCATTCACATTTAAATTATTTATTTTCAGGAATTATTTTTAAAAGGCCAGACCTGTTAACTATGTACCTTACAAATATAAAATTAACATTTTGTCCTAGTTCAGGTTTAAATCATTATTCATTTAGGCATAATGCACAAACCTCCTTTAACTTCCTATTAATAAAATAAAAGCCATTTTTTTTAAATGTCATTTTTAATAAACCAAATAAATTTCCTCTGTCTCATTAAATTTATAGCTGGATGCACAGCGCTTTGAGAAGAAAGTTTATTAGTTCTGATACAGACAATATGGGACAGGATTACTTTCTCTGAACATTTATTTTCAAGGCTGTTATCAGGGGAATACAGACTGCAATGTTATAATGTTATACTGGAGCCTGCTAGTCTGGAGGCCATTAATTATGATGATTCAACTTTCTCTGGGTATGATATGTCTGAAAATATTCAATTGGCATTAAAAGTTTGCATCTTGTGAAACATATACAATTAAAAATTTGTTTGGTTACATATGAAGACAATCTTTGTTTTGCTTAAAAAATAGTTTGCAAAGATTATTTAATTGTGGAAACACAATCAGAAAAAGCTTACTCCTGAGTACTACTTTCTTTAGTTGGTCCTGTAAAGAAGTCTACACCTTCTCCTTGTCTGCCATACTGAAGAGCAGAGGAACCAGGTTTTCTATGTCCCCAGTGTAAGACTACATGATGTAACAAGGTTTAAAGAGAGTTTGATCAGTTTTCTTTCAAAAAAGTGCTCATCAAAGTCATGGAAAAATCAATATTCTTTGCAAATTTTGCCTGCTTGCTGTTCAAATGATACAAACAATATATATTCAGTCTGAATATAGGCAACAGTGGCTCAATCACTCGGCATGATGTAATGGCAATCATTAGGAACCAGGCATAATGTAAAGGCACTGAGCAATAATTGACATTACACAGTGTCCAGTTAATGCAGTATAACCTAATTTGGCATTTAAATAATTGTGTACCTGGTGAATGGAAATAGTTTTGGTGACAATGTTTTTGCTTGTAAGTAACTCCAGCCATGGGGCAGCTGACAGCAATCTTACCAAGATAAGTGCTAATAAGGCAGTAAAATAAAAGACAAGCAATGAAGCTTGTAATAGGATTAAACTGAGAAGCTCAATACTGGAAATAGCATCTGTGGGAAAGACTTGGAATGGGAGCAAGTTCAATCTGGAAAACTATGGCAGTTAAATTGTGAGGTAGGTGAGGGATAGATGAATGCAGAATGCTGAATTGGCTGAGAATTAATAATGGCTTAGACATGCAAAAGAATACAACCACAAGGGAAATTAGTTTCTAATTACTTTTTTACATAACATTTAATAAATAACTGTATAGTGATATTACATGTTGATTTTAAAGTATAGTAAGTGGTCAATTGAAAAGAATGCTACAACCAAAAAAGGTTTGTTGTGTCTTTAAAATAATGTATACTGCTTAATGAAGTAGATTAAGAATGAAAAAATATTTTTAAACTTTAAAGTACTTTTTTCTGTTTGTATAGATGATACTTAGCCTGCACCCTCTTTCTTTACCATCACAACATATCTTCCTTACTTTATGACTGACATGCAGGCTATGGTTGTTTTTTCATCTGTGCCCTTCTAAAAAATGTTTAAGAAAGGAAATAAGTAAGAACCTGGAATAAAAACAATAATCCCACACTTTATAAAAAAAACAAACAACCTAAAATAAAAAAATAGTAGTAGTAGATCATGACAAACAGAGATGCAGGCATAGGTAAGTAATACCTCTCCCAACCAAAAAGGAACACCAACTGTTCCAAACATATAATTGAAAGATAGTTTATAAAATATAAGTTTTAACATTTATCAAAAGCTTAAAATCCAATTCAGAATGTGGTATTCTTGCTCAAAGCTTTACATCCAAAAAGTAGCAATTTCTATGGCCACTTCATGGCATTTTCAGCCTCTCCATAATATGTGACTGAACATACATGTTAATTATTTTTTCCTTCCCCCTCATTACTAATACCAGCCTCCTTATTGTTCTTTACTCCCCAGTTCTAAAATAATATATTACCTAGCCTTTCTTATAATCCTATAGCCTACCTTATACTGCCATGGTCTATATTTATATTAGTATGGTCTTCTCTAGGCTGCCCACATCTGTTGTATATTGCCATAATCTAGTCGGAGTCACTCAACTGTCTGTAACCCGAACAGTTCCTGTTCCGTGTAGCACATAACTTGCGCAAAAACATTAGAAATATTGTTTGTACTGCACATAATCCTTCACACCCCTAAAACCCCCTAAATCCATAACCTATACTCATACAGTATAGATTGTATATTTTTTATATACTATACACCAAAGTATATGTTTGCATGTTCATTGTACACACATTATTGCGATTTGTACATATTTCGTTATTTGATTGAGCCATTTAATGATTATTTGTTATTCCATTTATGCTGTAGTAGTAAATATCTAGTTTTGCACAGTGTTACTAGTGGATCAGGTATTTTTCACCACTGGTGATGGGTTTTTTTGCACATACAGTATTTTGGGCAGTTGAGGTTTGATATAGTTCAATAGTTAGGCTCAGGGGGCACAGGTTTTAGTTTCTTGCCTGAAGTTCAGGAATCAATTGTTTATTGTTGCTGGCTGTTTTATGTTTTTCTTTAAGAATTGATATAGTATTTCCTCTACTTGAGGTATACAGAGTTTATATGAAAATTCTAGATGTTTCATACTGTGCATTGTAAAATGACAAAAAGTGGATTTACAACAGTGGAAGATACAGAATTTTCTATGGAATATAGTTTAGATGAGGAGTTTAGTTTCCTGTTGCAAAAGTTTCACTCAAACGTCTCTACTTTACTGAAGACTTAAAAACCTGGATATAGAAAGTCCCTTTAATAGCAGTGTACTAGATTTATATGTACAATTATGTTCTCTCTATCGATTATGATTGTTTAATATTTAGAAATAAGCAACTGGGTGTTTAATGAGGGTTTGTGCCCACAGTACTACAAATTTTAAAACAAGAAATAGATAAAGATTTGATTTCTAGAAATTACAGATAAATGTTTTCTTTCTAGAATTATATCTTTTTTTCTTAATGAGTGGTTTTTCTGATTGAAAAACTCATAAAAGTTACTTAGAGACAAACTCCATCTGTCTAATTTGGGTTGTCTTGTAAATATGTCTTTACTAGTTTCCATACATATTTGGTATTGTTTTATTCCCATTGTATTTAGTTTGTTTTCATAGGTTATAGTAATTGTTTTTAATTAAATTCTCTGTTAGGACTATCTTTTCAGAATGAAAATAGTAGAAACAAATGCCCAGGATTTGTACATCCACAGCAACCAGCCACTTTGACTTGTGACCTAAAGTGTATTGCTGTACATACTCTTTATGCAATCTTTTTAATTCGGGATTACTGTAACTTTTCAAACACCCATTCATATTAAGTATTGTTTTCAGTGGTTTTAAAGTAGAAAAACTACAAAAAACAGTGATTTCCATGAGGGATTGTTTGTGTTCAGAAATCTACCTCTATAAAACCAGCCTCGTACACATAGATAACTGAAGGAGTATAATTTCGGGAAAACTCTTCAATTTGTATTATTTTTTTTCAGTAAATAAAAGATACCAATGATTTCTGCTTAGTTTTGCATCCAAACATTATCCTTTAATGAAAATTGATGTGTGGGTGGAGTTATTTATCCTTTTAAAGAGAGTGCTCTATTTGTCAGGCAGAAAAGGTTTTCCCAAAACATCCATATTATAGGTGGGCTTATGATCATGTGTTGAATCAATAAAGATTGTGGCATTCTAAAAGAAATATTTCCAAAGGAAATAGAAGGTCTTCTGAATTATTTTATAGGTATAATTAATAAGTGAGAAATAAACAATTTTACAATTTATATCCAACAATAGAAACAGTCACCGGCTAAGAATAAATTATAGCAAACTCAATACATGTTCATCAAAATGCTCTGTTTGTTTTGTTGTCATGATTGGTTTTGTTTTGTCTATTGAAAGGCTAGCCTTTAATCAGTGCTGGCAGAAGTTTCAGGATTTCAATTTGAAATGTTGACTGTAGTCTAATTAGACTAATTGACCCTGGAAAATCATTGTTTTTATTTCAAAACAATCTTTGGAATCTGCTTGGCTTATAACAACTGATCAATATTGTGATATATTGCTACATCACATTTGCATGTAATCACACTTTTACTTTCTAGTTCACCAGTTTTATAAAAGACTTTGTATCCCTTGTTTAAGGCAATATGCATGCTAGGTAATTGCCACATCACAAGGAAAAAAAAACAATGTAATCAGTTTAGAATTCCATAATTAGTAAAGACAAAAGCAATGCTTCTTAGAAACAGATGATCACTCACATTTTTTGTCATATTCTGCTACTTTGTTTTGAAACAATTTTTTGAATGTCATTTTGTTCTTATGTTTATAAACAAATATATTTGAATTACATTTACACATCTATATTTTATTCATCCATTCTCTGCTTTTTGATGTTACAAAAATATTTATGGTTAATATATTTTATTACTTTGTCTGTGAATTGCTCAATAGCCAACCATTTGCATAATACTGAAGCCTACCCACTTACCAATTAGTTGCAGGGCAAAATAGCCCACTCAGTTACACTGCACAGTATTCTATGTAGTCTCTGCACTGCATAGCTCTCTACTGCTGCAGTTAACTTCTTACAGTATGCTTCTCCCAGGCTTACCCTGCATTATTATATAAGCTTGTGTGCATTCTCTATGTATGCATCTATTGACTATTGAAATGGGGACTGAATTCAAAAGAAACATTGTTGCAGCAGCAGTTGGCTAAATAGGAATGTAAGGGGCTGAGGGCACCCAATAAACAGGACAATTGTTCTCCCCAAAACAGCCATGTTTGATTATATTTATTACATTAGTGGGAGGGGCTACTGCATTGTTTATTTAATTGAGTACCTTATAGAATACCAGTAGTTTCAGTGTAACACTGTCCTCCAGTCTATAGTGAAAATGGTAAAATGTTTGCTCAGCTATAGATTTTCTTTTTTAGAATCCAAATCTTCTAGACATAATTTCCATTTAAACTGCCACAACACATTTTTAGTAACTGATTCAATTCATTCCATTCAGCTCACACACATAATTCCATGGCTTCTTCTTTCCTACCTTTTTATCATGACTAATGATAATACTTTTTAAACATAGTATGCCTATTTTTCAACCTATAAATCTGAACAATTTATCAACCTTTCCTGATCATCAGTTCTGAAAAATAATCTTACAAGCAACATAAAATGTAGACATGAAAATCTTTTCTCTGGCTTTCTATGTGTGTATATTTGCAGATACGGTTATGTTTATGATGAACAATAAACATTTCAAACATAATATCAAAAAAATCCCTAATTTAAAAATAATGAACACTGTGCATATGTGCCTGTCATCAATTTTATCATACAGTCAACATTTTACAATAGATATGATTAGTATTAATTAAAATGGATTCATATACAATGCTATCCTTATTCGCTTGAGTACTTAATTGTGCTGATATTAAATGAACCACTGTCTTGAACCAAGGTCACCCCATTCCATTCTATAAGTGTAAACCTTCAAAGCATATCTTAAAGAGTTGAGTTGTTCTGACATTTTCTTGAAATAAAAATATATGCCATTTTATTAGTTGATTGCTCATCTAAAGGCTAAAGTAATGAATGCTACTTTTGTGGATTTTTAATTTTTATTTTTAGAAATCCATTTACACAGAATACTGCCAACTCCTGCTTTATTGTTCTGCAATAAAATGAAAATTTATTGCTGGCACAGCTATTATAAGTAAAATTTAATCATGATAAATACAATCGGGCAAGTAATCTAAACATCCTATTTGCAAAACAATAATACATATATCGATCCCACAAAAGAAGTATGCATAATTTAAGTTAAATCCAGATGAATCATTTGTCATCTTCACATATATATTTAGAAAATGAAGTGCTTTCGGAAATGTATTCATTACAGTATAGGGCAGTTTGTAGGCATACACTCTCCTCCTACCTCTACTATAGGGTACACTTCCTGATAACTTAATTATAACATAGTGTCTTACTGCTGTTCCAGGGCAAATAATTCGATTTTTTCGTGTCTGTGATTGTATAAAACTGCTGTATATACTGTAAATTCTGAGAGTTTTTCAGTGTATCTTATCACTTTGGTTATAGGAAGTAAAATGTTTTTGCTACCTTGACAGTACATAAAAACACAGCATTGCATTATTTTCTCATTTTAACAGGGGTCACAAGATCTATTGTACAGCAGGGAAACAGACCTCTTTGTAAGTGGGTAATGACTGAGGGAAACACCGTACTACTGTATCAACTGCAAGTTTATTAACAAATCTCCAGTAATATATTTGTGTTCCCCTAAAACTTACCCTTTTTCAAATGTTTGCTCTCCTAGTTCTTTAGAAGAAGCTCATAATCATTTATCACAAATCCTTTACAAAAAACAGATAAAAAAAAAACAACCACAATATAGATTTTAAGTATATATATTTCCATGGGTCCCAGTAACCTGTATAAGCATAGAGCCTCTGGTATCTTCTATGTGAAAGCTTATGCTATGCAAAATAACAATCACCAACCTAAGATAAGCGAAAAACCATGTGCCTCCTTTCTGTAGCCCCTAGTGAAATTTGATGCATGAGAAATGGTTAAAATTCACCAGTTCTACCATTTTATATTTTGGGACTCTAATCTTTTATTAGAGCCCCCTCTAGTGACCTGTTGTAATATGACACTTGTTATTGTGAGTCACATTTAGAAGGGCCTCACTGGATTTCTGCCCAGTAATAGATTAACTAATCATGGCTCACCCTAGTTTATACAACTTGGTGTATGGGTGTGTCCTGGGTCTTTTGCCAGAGAGTGTTGCAGGAGCAGAAGGGCAGAGGGCATCTAAATAGAAATCTTATGCTTAGGGATATGTCTATTATGTCTAGCTCACTTTAGGGTGTGAGAGTGGTCAGTATAGAATATATAGCTGAGTGGCATAAGACCACACCAGGAGCTTAGTGGCCTATGGGGCTAGTGTAATCCTACATAAAATAGAATACACAGTCAGAATTCATCAGTGCTAGGCACTAGAGACTAGGGCTTAGCCTTTTCTGTGGAGGAAGCTCCATGAAGGTCCATCTCTAGGTTTGGAGCCACTCAGAACTCACCTAGGGTCTACTTGCATGCTGCACCACTAAATCCACTGGTGGTAAATTTATGGTGATTGTATATGTCGGCATTCACTTACTTTGCCTTGTTCTCACTTGTACTTTTCACTTACTGTATGTCATATGTGAATACTTGCTCCTGAAATGTTGAACTGCAACTCTCAACTCTGCCTCTCGTATTTTACTGATAAATAAATGTGTGTTGTTTTAAGCAAGAACTACTGGCGCCCTATTCTCTATATATTACCTTTAATGCACTACATATAGTATATGTTATATTCTAAGCCTACTCCAAAGTGTAAGCGGGGCCCGCATCCCTGAGGATTCTCATAGCCTGAGTATATGCATATGGGAATTGGTACACAATAGATACATACCATTAACAATATTGTTACATTTCGATTATGCCTTCCTTTTTCTTGCCTTGAAGTTCCTTTGGAGTAGCACCCTTTCCTGAACCAGTTCAGCGCAAACAGCTGTATCCCCAGAATTCCTTACCTCTTCTAAGAAGTAAATATAGTGTAGGCACGGTTTTAGACATCTCACATGTGTGGTATGCACATGTTAGCACCAAGGGTTGTCTGACATATTCATAGAAATTGTGCTTCAGGACCTGCATGGGCCAACAAAGCAATGTTCCACAGATAATTCAGAATTTAATTCAGAACCAGCCCAACTAATGTATTTTAAAGGAGAAGGTCCCATTTATTGAAGGGTGTAGGAAAATACACAAGCATGTCTGAGGAAGGGAATTAATGATGGAAAACTGCTAATGATTATTTGGGCAAAATTTAATAAAATTGAAAATATTGATATCGGCCGATTTTTACAGATATTGCGATATCGATATTACCGATATCGGCCATTTTTCGATATCATGATATCGTATTACAGATATCGCGGTTTCAA
>WMED01020143.1:0-12238 GCA_019650415.1 Pipa parva
ATCATTACCATTGCCTCCTTCTCCACACAGGTTGCATCGGCACCTGTACATTACACTATTAAGGGGAATTCATCAGCAGGGCAGTTGTCAACAAACTAAACATCATACTTTGTAATGATTTAAATATATGCAGAGTAACAAAGACATTTTTAGGGGTGCTTACAAATACAGTACAAATACAATAAAACTTGTTTCCATATTCTGTTTCCACTGTTAGGGTAGGGCAGCTTTTTATATCCCAAGGGTATCTGGTTGTATTATCTGCTATAAAGACTAGTTCATGGGATAAATTACTCAATGATACCACTTCGTATAAGAAAACTTTTACATTTGTAATACATGAAATCCTTCTTTTATGCTTATCTCTCATTCTAGACATGAATTAATGACAAATTAAACAGTCTTTAACATAATAACTCTAGTTAAACATGCCCCATCAGAATGAAAAACTAGTCGTGCTCAGTAAGTTTATACAGAGCATAAGAACTATGCAATGAAAATGAATTTTTTACATACAGTAAATTTTCTAACTAATGTATGTAGAAGCACCTGTCTCATATACCACATTGTATATTTCCATTATTTTATCCTATCTTATTAGCAATTATTTGGATTTACAAAAATTGTTTTTTTTTTCTGGTTTTTCCATTCATGATCAAATAACTAATATTTCTTATTAATCAGAAAGATGGCATGCCTAATACACACATTTTGGGGGGAATTCAGCATGCAGCAAAGTGAGCTCCGAAGCGTTCGGCTCACTTCGCAAATGTTATTATGCGCATGGACATCAGCGAGCGCATTAAAGGGATTCCCATCTCGGCGAGGCAACTCTTTTGGTCTCGCTGAGACGGAAATCCCTTTAATGCGCATGCTGATGTCCGCGTACAGGACATCAGCATGCGCATAATACCATTTGCGAAGTGAGCCGAACGCTTCGGAGCTCACTTCGCTGCAGGCTGAATTCCCCCCCTTTAACTTGACACCATGATATGTGAATATAAGCTCATTTTTTATATATCACTATAGATGATCATATAAAACAAACATTGAAACCAAATATACAGATCAATGATTTGCCATCAGCCAACAACTGGTTATATAATAGATTTTAGTAATGTTTGTGCTTTGAGAAGAATTGTGCTTAAGGCATTACAATATTTTGCAGAAAAACTTAACTTACAAAAAAATGATTTTGAGTGGCTCAAAATATGCACTGAGCAGTAGCTAGCCTGTCATATACAGTTATTTTTGTCATATCTGCTTTAGATTCTGGTACAGCAGCTTCACTGACACTGGAATTGCATTAAGACTATATAAATTATACAAACTCTGCCACAGTATTTGCTATGCAATATTTCTGAAACAGATTAATATCTGTTCTTGAGAATGACAACTCCCTCAGGGTCATCATGAAAGATTGTCCTAAAATATCATACACAATTCTCTCTGAAAGTTGTGAAGCCAGCATATTGGATATAGGAGATGAGACGTGAAAATCAAAATTCTTAAGAGTATCACCTTTTAATAGATGCATTTTGGTTCCTCTTTAATACCCATGGGACAATATTCATAATCATCAAAACTGTCATCTTGATAAATTGAATTTCTTTTTTCAAAATGACATTGACCTGAGAAATTGCTGCTGTACATTCATGAACAGGAAGTAAACTAATATCTTTGGCTTTAAGTAATCCTCTGCAATCTGGTAAACATTGAATGATGGCCTTTGTTTCCTTGGTCAGCGACAAATAGTCAGCAAATAAATGATGCTGGATTCTCATCACTTTTCATTTCCTCATACATGGATGTTGTCTATCTCTGAACAAAACAAAAGATCACATTACAGTTATGTATAGTCCTTTTGAAAAATATTTTTGCTTTCTTGAATACCCTCGACTTGCTCAAAGTGGCTCTCTCCTACAGTTTCCAAGTCCCTATCTTTATGGATCTGAATGTGAACAGCAGCGGAGGATAAAGGCAACAGATTCAGTTACCAGAAGTCTAAAAACAGAAAGCCAGAATTTGTAAACACATAAACAAGGGCCAGTTTACAAGTTGATTAGTGATAGCAAATAAATGATGCTGGATTTTCATTACTTTTCATTTACATATACATGGATGTCATCATAAGGGCCAATTTATATGTTGATATGCGGTCCTGGTTTATAACAGTTTATCACTAGGCAGTGTAGTGGCTCAGTGGTTAGCACTGCTGCCTTGTAGTGCTGGGTTCTGGGTTTAATTTCACCATGGACTTCATCTGCATGGAGTTTGTATGTTCTCTCTGCACTTGTGAGGGTTTCCTCCCACAATCCAAAAACATACATCTATGTGTCTGTCTATGTTTGTGTGACTGAATAGGGATCTAGATTGTAAGCTCCATGGGGCAGGGACTGAAGTGAATGGAAAATCTCTGTAATCAGTGTTATATAAATACATACACAGTTAAATTATTTGTTTGGAAAACATTTGTTCTTGAGTTTGTTAGTGACCAGAGAGTTGGATTGGCCATCAGCTAGGATAAGTCTCCAGATTCTCTGTTACACGGAAAATGCATCCACATTCCACAGCCCTCGGCTATGATGTCATAAAGGAGACAAACTCTCTTGTGCTTGCCTTCATTGTTCACCTTCCATTCTCTGAATAAAATGATATTTATACTTTAAAAAATATATAAGTTCCTACATATTTTTCTTTTCTCCCTATGGAGGTACCAGTGGCTTGCATCTATGCTCTACCACAAAGACTGGAAGCAACACATATGTTACTTGCTTTTCCTGCAAGCTTTTCTACTTAAAAACTACAATTAACTTTTATAACTCAAATTGTGGACACATGGCTATATCAGGAAGGGCTGAAAGTCTCTTGTTCTAGACCTGCTATGTGAATCAGTAAAAAGCTGCTGTTTTCTGCAAGTATTCGCTCAAAATACCACTAACTTGCATAAAGGCAATGGCCCCTACTTGCCTCCTCCAAACATGAACATTCTAATTTTGTAAAGAAATGGCATCTCTGACCCTAGGTGTTTCTGGGTAATAAACTTTACTGAATTTATTCCCATGATGCTTATTTGTTAGCATCAGCAATTCATTAATTAAAGAATCATTTATCACACCAACTTTAGCACACCTCCAGGCTAGTTTTAAGCATTGTGTTTTATTCAGGCTCTTAAAATAGACAAAATAGAAATGCTTTCTAACTGCAGTGTAATTATTTTGAACCCTAATTGAGTCTGAACACATAAAATGGGTTATGGATGATTTTGCTCTTAATTATTTGCTGCTTTATCATAGCTCAAGTGTATGCCTTGACTGCTTATTTATCCATGAAATCTGCTGGTTGTAAAATAATCTGCCTCGTGGCTTTTTCTCAGTAGCACCTGTGCTATAACCCTAACCTCAAGGCCCAAGATGTACAGAACAGCGTATGGTAGAACTTTCAATTGCCTAACACAGCAAGAAAACCTGTTTGCGAAAAGCACAAGTGAATAATACCCTCTGTCATCACAACATTGTGTTTTATCAATATCTGCAATTAAAATGCCTTGATCATGTGCAAAAAGATGTGTCAATGCAATTCCTGCACATATCTACGCACAGTGAATCAGAGTACCATGGATACTTCTATAGTAAAATAAGAAGAATGTAAATGTTTTGGGTAAGGAATCACGTCGACAACATACGTTTTACTTGAAAAAGGGCTTTGAGACCTGAAAAATGTTGTGAATTGAAGTATATTATGCATTATACTCCAGCTTAATCTGTTCTTTTCTCCTTGCTATTATGGCATCTGGATGGTGATGCACTAAGCAGTGGAGTAAGCCGCTTTCATGTGTGGTACTACTTTAACTTTCCTATGACAACATAAGATTCCACACATTTAACATTTATACTTTTTTTGGTTGAAAAGATAGTATTACCATTAAATTCGTTTGATTGGGTCCTCAAATAATGTAAATATTAGAAACTTACTTTTAAAATTGAAACAACATTTTGGGCTTTCTTAAAGGATACTTTTTTTTTTACCCACACAGAAATCCATTTCTATTTATGACTAATATACTTAGGTTAACTTTATAAAAAAAAAAGGGTCAGCCCCTTGTCTGACTATTGGGCCATAAATAAACCATTGTTTTGATCAGTACAGCCTGGTGAAGTAATCAGTATAGTGCTTGAGATGTTAAAGAGATGTCAAATCAATGATATACATGTGTAGCCCTGGTGAACTTTTACATATTAGAAATACTCAAAGTTCACCATTTCTACTATTTTAAATTTTAGGGACTCCAATTAATGTGCTTGGAGCTCCCTCTTGTGACATTTTAATATGACACTTAGGGGGTAGTTCAGCAAACTGCGAACTTACCTCCGGATCCTTCACATCAGCTCGCCGAGACTGTTATGCTCTTGCTGATGTCCTACATGCGGACATCAGCGAACGCTTTAAAGGTATTCCAGTCTCTGCGAGACCACTCAAGTCGCCTCACCGAGACTGGAATACCTTTAAAGTGTTCTCTGATGTCCGCGTGTAGGACATCAGCGAGCTCGTAACAGTCTCGGCGAGCTGATGCGAAGGATCGGGAGGTAAGTTCGTAGTTTGCTGAATTACCCCCTTAGATCGAAATTTATTAAATTCGAAAAGACCAGTGGCCTTTCCGACTTTACCAAGAGAAATCTTGTTTTATTCTCCCAAGAGTTTTGAATTTTTTTCCATGGAAAGGTAGCCATACATTACATTAGTAGCATGGCTACCTTTCCATCGAAAGTATTGAAAAATCAGGATCGAAAACTGGATCCAGAAATCTTGAAAGAAGACTTGGGAGAACAAAATAAGATTTCTCTTGGTAAAGTCGGAAATACCCAGAGCGGTCTTTCTGACTTTAATCAATTTTGCCCTTATTATTGTATGTTATTTTCAACAGGCAGTTTTATAGTTTGCCTAATTATGATGCAAGTAATTTAGGTCCCATCTCTATAATTTTCCTTCTATCATTTACTGTTATAATAAGTGTGTCTGTTTTAGGCAAGAACCACTGGTGCCCTGTCTTATTGATATTGACTGTAATGCACCACATTTTCTAATATATTGTGTTCTACGCCTACTCCAATGTATAAGTGGGGCCTGCTTCCCTGAGGTATGAAATGTTGCTTTCAATGGTTTAATACATACCATCACTATAGTGCTACACAGGTCATTTGATTTCCAGATCTTTGTCCCTCTACATATTATTTATGAATCTTAAAGACTGGAAAAAAAAAATTGTAGAAATCTGGATCAGGGTTTGAGTTTTCAGATGTACAACCTATTCTAATTCATAACACAATGGGGGGGAGAGGGAGTAATTCATTAAAGTCCAGATTCAACAGGAATAGTGAACTCACATCCCATCACATCACTACACTCTGACTGACTAATATCAACTTTGCACTATTCATTAAATGAAGAAGCGAATGACATTGGATACTATTAAATGTATAGTACGATGTAATTAGTACAGCGGTTCTCAACATTTTTGAGCCGCGACCCCCGGCGCTGATGTCACTGCAAATCTCATGATGACGTTCGGCTGGAACGTCATCACATACGCACGTCACATGATGACGTTCGGGCAAAACGTCATCACGTATGTGCGTCACGTGATGACATTCCGGCCGAACGTCATCACGCAGGAACCCTTATAAAAAGGGATCTGCAAGCGCTTCCGGGTTCCACAGTGGTTCTCGACCCCCGTGAGATGGTCGTGCGACCCCCTATGGGGTCGCGACTCACAGGTTGAGAACCGTTGAATTAGTAGAACAGCAGAAGTGTAGTGATGTGTATTCCTATCTGTTGTTGTCACCATAATTTGACACTTTGATGGTGAAAATTCTACATCAAAACGCTGGCTAATTCACACAATAATGCATGATAAAAAGCAGAATAGCTGTTGCAAGTGATGCAAAGAGCTTGGTGACTTTGTGTCCATTGTGAAATGCCTATTCACCTCATTGCAGAAAATGGCGATGTTTGATGGATAAGCGGAGTTAGGTTAGTGGCAAATGGACGTGTATTCAAACCTTTACTTGACTGCGCTGACTTTGATGAATTACCCCTTGGTCTTAACTGCTAAGACTGGGATTTCAACTTGGTTTGTTATTCTACTGAATGTTCTGTAATAGAATCAGTGTTTGACTAAGTAAAGAAAGTATGTACTGTATATAGTACATGTATACTGCATAACACTAAGAAATGTAACATTTCCATCTGCACAGCATGAAAATTAATACATTTGGAGCTGAAAGTACCATATTCGTTTAAATAACTAATTGATAAAATCCAGGCTGACTTTACAGTAAATGAAATAATTTAGAAACGGCTAGAGGGTCTCAGGGTGAACATGCCTGCCCTAGCCATACTAAAGTTACATGCAAATAAATTCTATCTTCTTTGACTTTTTAGGATAAAGCAAGAATGGAATTTTATTTTGGAGTGCAGAAATAAAGGCATACCACAATCCGCCTACTTAAAACAAGGTTTTGTAGACACTGATCTAAAGATCTTGGAAGAAAGAGAAGGAAAATCTGAAACCGCCAGTCAGAAGAAACCTGAAAAAGATAAATATATATTTGAGCTTTATGGGGAACAGTGGGAGGTAAGTCAAGTAACCTCTAACAATGCAAATGAAATGTCTTGGGTACAGCAAACTCTGTGCTGGTAAACAAAACTATGTTTCATATTCTTTTTAAAGTTTTTTTTGTTTTTATACATTTTTCTATTGATCTGTAAGCAAACAGAGGTGTAGACATTATTCATGGAAAAAAAGTATGAGTATAACATCTACAAATATGGTGCCAGTTTTGCATTATTGTTTCTGAGTTTGTTGAAATGGTGGCTCAGTGGTAACTTATTGCTGCCTCGCAGTGTTGGGTCCGTTGTTGTCTATTATGAGTATTATCTGTATTGTAATTCTGAAGAACATTAGCAAGAGTAGGAATAACAACAATCAAGAAGGAACTGACTATCCACAATAGGAGCAGGAGTTGTTTACATTGTCACATTTTCTTAACAAAATTTGGTGACACTTTGGCTGTTGTTGTTAATTGGGCTACTTATCCTGGGCCGTTGGCTAGTTTGACAGATTAGAAAGGATAGGGATGTCACAGCAGGTTGGCAGCGATCTGTGTATTGCATAACTTTATTTGCTGTCTGGTAGACCTTCTAAAAACATGACCTGGGGTCTCATGAAAGAGCTGGCTGGATAGTTTACATGGAAATCTCCCCAAGGTGTTCTAAATACTGACTGGTGAGTATAAGAATTGTGGTTTAACTGACAGCTAGTTAATGTCAGACATTGTCAGGTGAGTAATTTTTCTCTAAACGCTGGAGAAGACCATTCGCTCAGGCAGTTATTTTAGCTAATATACCTGTTGTGTTTCTCATCTTAACTCTGGTATCCAGTGGTCCAAATTAGTTGTGTATTTCATTAAATTCTATAAGAGACCACATTTTTAAGAAAGACAAGGGACAAAACTGGCTGGATGTTGTTTAATGCATTGGCTTCCACTTACATTCTGAAAACTGAAAGATTAACTGACTTTTAATTAAACTGTTGGGAGTGTATGTATGTGTTCAAATTACAGTGATGTCTGATTGTAATTTCTAATTGGTCAGGAACTGATGTGAATGGGCAATTGTTCTCTGCAAAGAATTGAACAACATGTTGGCATTATATAAATAAAAGACATAATACATCAAACAAATGTATTTCAGTGGTTCCAATCCATTATTTTCACATTAAAACAGTAGTGAAGAATGAAAACATAATATAATGTGTGTCCAGAATATTTTTTTTCTACTTTATATACAGTTTATGAAAGGGTAAGTCTGTACTGTTTACAATGCTTGATTTATATCTTTTTTTATGGCTGTATTTTCTACAGCAACATACATCTTCAACCAATAGGAATGCTCCTCTATTGGATTCAGTGGGAAATTATTCAGTGAAATCAAGCAGAGCGCCAGCTCTCATTCATGAACAGTCTAAGGGGGGAATTCACCAAAGTCCAAAGTAGTGCGAACAGTTCGGGCGACTGCGCCAGTCACGAACACAAGAGAACTTATCAATATGCGCATGCACAGAAATGTCTAATTTATCTGAAAATCCTACAAATGAATGAGTATTCATCTATTTTACTTCACCACTTCAAGGCCCCATGAAGTAAAATTATAATAATATCTCTAAAAATCCAGTTGTTGAATCAAAATAGTCGCGACTTCGCTTCTCATCGCACACCAATGAAGATGCGAAGTACGCTTGGTGAAGAATTGGGCGGCAACGATCGCTGATGCATGCGCAGTATGGTGTAGTTGTGCAGAGAGGAGGATGCGAAGTCATGCGGAGTGATGAATGAAGGGAGGTGACGTCAGTCTCCCACTATCCTACTCACTAATTTTCCATGTATTACTAATAAAATCTTGTTCCTATGTCATGTTGTAAATCAAACGCAGTCGCCATTCTCATTTTTCATTGAATTGGTGACACACGCAACAATGGAGCCCTTGCCATCAACCCCGGAGCCCTGCCTTCAACCTCCTAGTTTGCCACTCTGATCTGGGCGAAGGCAAAAAAGTGCTTTGCAGCATCGCAGCTAGTCGCATTTGCTACTTCGACACACTCCGCAATTGTCGAAGTACCTGTGCACACGCACGCACGCACGCAAAGTAATGGAAAAGATACATCAGTTCGCGAGTAGTGAAGTCAATCAAATTCACTTAACCTCGCGACCATTCGAATCGCTTCGCCTGACCTCGCGACCATTCAAGTCACTTCGTCAAAATGACCGCCAGATAGCTTTTGCCGAACAGGCGAACACTGCCGGACTCTTAGAAGACATTAGACTGGTACACCATTCAAGTCTTCGCCAATGTCCACCTGCTGAGAGAAGTGAGCTGGTGAGCATTTTAGCGAAGTAACTCGAATGGTCGCGAGGTCAGGCGAACCTCGGCGATGAGACTGGCGCAGTCACCCGAACTGCTCGCACTACTTCGGACGTTGGTGAATTCCCCACTAAATGCAGATTTGCCAACATGAATTTACTTGAGTTTACATATTTCTAAACTTTCCTATTCTACTGTTCATTAGATGATCCATTAAGATTGGGTTTTGTTTGTGCCCAAAAATAAAGTTTAATATAGTATTCTCAGGACAATGAAATCTTATTATTCTGTCTACTTTATTATACTATTTGGGGCCATTCTTCCTGTCTTATGACAGACAATCTTACTAGCATTATGTGATCGAGTCATATTTCACACATGACCTGTATCTGAAAATTGTTCTTTCCTTCCCTGGAGTCTGAAGAGCATCTACAGGATTGATTAGAACAAATGATTTAGATAAAGAAAAACTACTGCATGCAACAAAAGAGAAACCAAGTATAAAATATAACATTCTATGAAAATTTAATATTTGGTATTTCTTTTCTAAACCTGATCCTGCTACCCTCTTTTCCTTTGTAATTGATGAGGCTCTCATGAACCGTTTTCTTCCCATTCACATTGTGTTTGTATGATTTTCGACTCTTCCCTTTCTAGGTATATTAGCACTGCTAATGATACTTTTTCCTTCATAGTATATATTTCTTCCCCCTCACAAGCAACTTATTAAACTCATATAAAAAATAGAACTCAGAACCATATAATCTTTACCAATGCTAATGCCAATAGTGTAGGTGCATACCCCCAGAAAGGTTCTAAATTGTTACAAAACAAGACAATAGAAAAGTGTGGATTAACACAACACTCCTAATGGTAATTAAACTCTCATGCATGCCCTCATCTAATCAATCATGGTAAGACTACTGTTACGCAGTGGTCATCCAGCCTCATACTATTCCCCACTTTAAATAAGTTTAAATTCTCACTTTCCAGAAATGGTTGGTTTCAAATCAACTGGAAATAGATGTAGTTAAACCCCTAATATTCCCAGATATATCCCCAGTAACTCTACAAAGAAGAAGAGACCTCAAACCTATCATTGAAGTCAAAAATTATTCTCATGTGTTTATGCAGCAATCTCTGAAATAGCCACAGTACAGCAGCATAAATACATGACAGATTGGGGACGAGGATCTGGAAAGGGAGATTTCTGAAGAGAAATGGCTAAAGATTTGTAAAAAAATGCAGACAAATCATCCGTTTGTGCCATTAATAAAGAAAAGGCTAAAGAAAAGGCTTATAAAGTAATATATAGATGGTACTTAACCCCACAGAAACTAACAGCAATTTATAAAAATCCTACTCTATCCTGTTTTAGGGGCTGTATAGAAACAGGCACTCTACTCCACATTTCGTGGACATGCCCGGTACTACAGAGATATTGTCAAAATATTTTAGACTTACTAAATGAAGTAATTCAAACTCAGATTCATATAGATCATTTTACTTTTCTTCTGGGACTTAAGAGTATCTCAATTAAATACAAAATCAGAACAGAAACTGGCATCTCACATGCTGAAAGTTGCCTAGAACACTCATAGCAGCTAATTGGAAAATAGTTGATCTACCGGGGGTTCCACTCCTGATTGCTAAAATAAAACACATTAACACGTTAGAACTAATAAGAGCACATATACAGGATACTAATTACAAAGAAGAATGTCTATGGTATCAATGGATCACATACTTAAGCTCTCTTTCTTAAATATCTAAACTGGATGGATGTTGAAAAGGTTATTATACAAGATTCTTCTTTTCTTTTATCCTTCATAAGGATATATATTTCCTCTCAATCTCTTTCCCCAACAGATAACCCTTCCCCTTCCCCACCAACCCTAACCTCCACCACTCAAAATTACGAGAACTCTCTATGCAAAATTAAGACACCCAATTTTCAGTTAGAAATAAAAGAACTATTTGAATTCTATAGAAAATCACCTATACCGATTTGCACATGACAGTTGTTACATAGCTATACATATGTAAAGGGAGAATTACTTTATTATTGTTGAAGTTCCTATTGATGTTCACCTCCTTCTATGTTTTATTGATGTAACATTTATTCTGATAAAAACTTAAATAACAAAACTACAAAAGCATATTGCTTTCCAGTCACACCTTATATCTTATATTGTACCAATGAAATCCTTCCTCTTGGGTTGGCATCAACCCCAAATTATTTTTTAAAATGTGTTTTATACAGTATTTTTTTAAATATGGTTAATTTTTTTGTATAGGAGGGATGCTTATGGCAAAATCACAAAAGCAATTTTGGAAATCATACATGTCTTACCTCCCTATCTGCTGTATGTAAGGAAATCTCTCTGCCATCTACAATCTGGCATGTAAACAGTAACAGACTGTATCTGCATGTGCCATGCTTACGCATCATTTATTCCACTTGTATTTTGTATTAGAACTTATTCCCATGCATGTATTATACTTAAAATATGTCACACTGCCTATCCCAGCAGTGTTATATAAATAAAAGCATATACCGTTTATATATATATATATATATATATATATATATATATATATATATATATATATACTGTATATTTTTATCTTACAGTTGAAGTCTAAAACTACCTTTTGGTATTTCAATAGTTGACCCAGAACAAACATCTTTCTCATTTACTGTTTTTTTTTTGAGTTCTCCATCAATTACCTCCTGAATTCCCTTTCTGCTTTCTTGGATCAATGTTACAAAGCAAGAACAGTAAAATCTTGCTGTAACTTTTATAAATAGCACAATAATATCAGAAAATACTGTTCCTTTCTTAGGCAACAATCACAGCATTTGCTTGAAAACTGAACAGCTTACAACAGTAAGAACCTTTTAATATTACTAAAACTCTGCCTTGGATGAACAGCATAACAATAATTCAGTAAGCGATAGGAGAAAAAAAGTATTTACAGTTTTTTTTAAATATCTACTTTAGGATAAATAATGAAATATGTTTTGCACTTTGATTTTACGTTAATTAACAGAGAGTAGATTTATTTATAAAAAATGTTCTTAGATCAGAACTATAATTTCAAAGATTTATGTGGGAGAGTATATATATATATATATATATATATATATATATATATATATATATATATAAACAAAAACTAGAACACCAGAAATAAAATAAAAAATAATTAAATGAAACATAGTTAAAAAATCAGAACCAGCATTTTGACAAGGGACTGCAGCCTTTATCAACATTAAGGGGGTAATTCACTAAGCTCCGAAGTGAGCTGCGTACTG
>WMED01020144.1:0-12238 GCA_019650415.1 Pipa parva
TTAAAGAAAGGGCTGAAACATTGACTTTATTTTTATATGGATTTGGTCTCTCTCTCATGACCAGTATCAGGACTTGCTACTGACAGCATACACCATTAGCTGTAAGTATTGTAACTGCCCATGGTAATTCATTAACCTATTAATTTTGACCTTCCTGAGACGCCGTTGTCAGTGACAAAATAATCCAACCAGGAAGTAAACACATAAGGAGCTGTGTACTGATACACAGATAGAATATTACCCTTCCTCACATAAAAGACTGATTAAGTATATTAGAAAAAAAATGTATTATGCATTTACAACACACATTACTTTTTATTAATCAGGCTGGACTGTTCCTTTAAGGGTGTGGTACTCCCTGAGACGGTACTATGAGCTGCTGCTTTTCTTCTATTTTGATTGGATTAGGATTAGTAGTAATCTTCTCTTTTATATTAAATAAATAATGCCATAGGGTCACTTTATGTTGTTAACTTGATGCTGAGTTGAGAGAGAGGGAAAATTAAACCATTAGTAAGAAGTGAATGGAAGCAGGCAGACTGTGAGAAAATGTAACAGAAGTACAGCCTTCATGCAGTGACTGGTGTGTTGTGAGTACATGTGTAGGGCCAAGGCTACAATAGGCTGTTTGCCGCCACACAGTGTTTCATGGCGGAGAGCTGCTTAGAAGGCCTCTACACTGACTTCCTGTAACCATGAGTACAACACATTTAAAAATGTTGGATTTGACAGGTTTCAGTGGTGACAAACTACTCTGCAATAAATAACACACCTATTAAGCTTCTGATATGGGCTGCACCTTGTCTATCCTTGCTAGGTTTATCATGCTATTAATAATGCTAATACATATTTATGTACCACATGCATTACAGTATAGTTTCTGTTGTGTAGCAGTCACATGGTTTTGGGCTGCAGGTTGTTTCAGTACTTTTTGTTTATAATCACCAGGGTCCTTTCGATGTGGTCCGAAAAGTATTTAGCAGTGGGGAAGAGTCTGCTCACATGACACTTATAGACAAATCCGATCTTTTCTTCCATGACTATTCACTGGCTCCACTCTTTGTACAGGAAAACTATGTCCATGTGAAGCCTGCTGCTGCAGGGTAAGAACCCTTTGTTTATAAGCAAACAACCCCTGTGTGTTTATCATTTTTCTTGAATAACTATACAAATATTAATGGAAGAATGTTGAGTGCTATTCCCATTAAAGATCATTGCCAAGTTTATGTGTTAAGTGCTCTTGCAGGTGTTACATTGACCTAGATAGCCATTGTTTTTTCTTTGTGACACAATGCATTGTATTCCAAAGCAGTGATATCATCATAAATGTCCCCTATACCTAATGTTTCTTGGTCTGCCATTATTGTCATTGCAGGAAAGCAGAAAGTTACAATGAGCTTTTCCCTTCACTAGTAGGAAATCTACCCTCTTTTTTTCTCATCTTGTGTGTCCTGTTATGGGGGAGGCAGACATGTAGATTTCCCCCAAAGTATTCTTTTTTCCAATAATCCTAAACTTAAACTGTGATAATAAAGCAGTGGAGAACCTTACAATAGAAGAGGTCTTATCTTTGTACTGTGCGTCTGACATTCTGGAGGGCAAGGTCTCTATAGATAATGCCAAAGAGCCGCAAAGTGGAGGAAGATGTGACTCCTTCAATTTTCTCATAGTATGTTTAAAGAGAGAACATATTGGTAGCCAACTTATCCTATTCTAAATAGCAATTTTATACAGTTAGTGGGCTATGTCTTGAGCATTTTGTATTTACAGTGGAAACACGAAGAAACACTTACTTCTCTTGAGCAAAGCTGCTGACAGTATATGTGATGGGGATCTTGTTGACAGAGTTATCCGCAGTAAACAGATCTGGAGCCTTTTGCCGACACAGGTAAATTGAGCATCGTTTTTGGACAAGATGAAATTTGTACATCTGAGGAGAGTTCAGTGCTAAATACAGCGATAAATACTGGTTATTTCAGAACCATTTATTGGAGGGACAAAATACTACTACTGAGTCATTTTCCACTGTAATACTTGAGGGGAAGCAGAAAGGGCTAAACTGTTTACCAGGGGAGTTCTTAGCAGGCTTTTTTCCATCTCCATTCCAGTGTATTTTAGGTAATGGCTTTTTCCCATTGATAAATGTTCCCTAAGAAATCTTTGGGAAATTATTATTGAACTAGGAGTTTATATATTAAATATTATTAAAATGGTGGCACTGTAACCCAAATACTAAAGTGCTTGTTTTGTCTTGTTTTAGGCCATATATGCCAGTGTCCTTCCAGGAGAACTAATGAAAGGATACATGGGTCAATTTCCAAATTTTCCAAGCTGGTTAGGAAAATATTCCTCCACAGGCAAATATGACCGTATTAACCAGGAGCTCACCATGCACATGTGCCTTAGGTAAGGATTGTTTGAATTGTTGCCTTTGCCGGGGGGGCAGTACTTATTTCACAGTATACTTATTTCAAGCTGATAAAGGGGAACTTAGAATGTAAATATTGGTTCTAATGTCAGTGTGTGATACAGTTTTGTAATGGCTTGGGGTATTACAGCTAAAAAAGAATATCTCCTTTGTGTAGGCTGGGACAAGGTGGATCTATTGTTTAAAAGGGAACTATAGTCAGATTACATCTTTACATATGCAGTACTGTACCTTAGTGAGAAGCGTTTTTCCCCAGTAGTTGTTTCATGTGATGCAGGATGATTGATTAGGCAGCACTGGAAAACTCCCGCACCAGGAAATGTTTCTGTGATGTGTACTGGCCAGTTTTCCATGAAAGGGTACCCTCCCCTGGACACTTTTGCCCTACTTACAACTTAAGGCATGCACACAAGTTATCTTATCTAATGTAATCTCCTGCATTCCGAATGTAAACAAGCTTAATTGATGGGCCAAAAGGTCAGCACACTGCTTAACCAATAGCAGTTAGGCAGCTTTTTTCTTCTTTTTTCCCTTCTTCGTGCAAGAGGGAAAATGTATGGGGAGAGCGGGAGGACAAAATGCCAGCTCTCATTAGATCAACAAACAACAAGTATTATTTCTTCCCTTAACGTTTTTTTAACAATTTGTGTTAGCGATTGGCTTAGTATAAAGGAGTTTTATATGTATGTGTGCAGTTATATCAGCACTATAGTGCCACTTTAATAGCAGGAGGGCAAAGACATTATCCTGATAACCTTGGCAGGAAACTAAGTAGCTTTTTGATCATCTTTGTTAGAACAAGAACTAATAAGGGGGCCCTGAATCTGGATTACCTGTCGTACATGAGGGACACGCTGGTCCGGCCCTTGAGTGAATGTGGAGTAGATGGTGTGGCAGATGTGGTGAATTTTATGGACACTTATTACCTGATGAAAGAAGATTTTGATAACATTATGGAAATTTGTTGCTGGGGAGGAAAACCCAGTGCCTTTTCTAAACTGGATCCTAAGGTATATTGGTAATCAGACATTAAGAATATAATTTCACGGTTTGTTTATTGATCACATTTTACACATCAATAATGATGTATTGTGCTTGTGATGCCCATTGTCATTCTGAAAATATCATAACAGATCGGCCACTTTACATATAAGAGCCAAACTATAATGATACAGAATATGGTACTGATAATTATAAGGCTATGATCATGAGAAGGGAAAATAAATATCACATTTTCAGTTTACTTATTGAATTGATAAACATTGGGTAAAACTATTATGAAGAAAGGTCTTGGGAATTATAGTTGTTGTTGAAGTTAACTGTACCAGCCAGTGTGTGAAGAAGGTGCAGCCAAGGCAAAAGTAATGTGATGCACCAAAGGGGAAAAGATGCACATGATGTGAATATAATTCTACCGCTTTACAAATAGTTTGTCAGACCACACATAGTGTGTGCAGTTTTGGACACCAGTGCACAAGAAAGATGTCGTTGAACTTGAGCGGGTTCAAAGGCAGCTGAGGGGTGACCTAATAACCATGAATAAATATATTAAGCATCATACCATGAATAAATATATTAAGCATCATAACAGTTACTTCTGTTAGTTACACTATGGACCGTAACTATAACAAAGGGGAATCCTCTATGTTTATAGCAAATGAGATTTCTGTGCCAACATAGAAAAACTGGGCTTTTTATTGTAAGAGCAGTGAGATTATGGAACCCATTGCCTGAGGAGGTTGTTATTGTTAATTCACTAGAGCTTGAAGGAACAGTTTGGGCACAAACAGTTTTTTGCTGTCTGCTTGGCACAGTTAAATAAAAGTTAAATGCTTTTTGTCATATAAATTATGTATTTATTTCCACCCTTTACAATTTAGCACCAATTTGGTACTGAAGCTGCTTCCCTCTCTCAGCCACTTCCTGTTCAGCAGTTCAGTTTGGAATCTTGAGTTAAGGAATTGACTGACAGGCTGGATAATGCTAAATAACCAATCAGAACCTTTAAGCTGTTATCCACTTTTTTTTCTATTTTTTTTTTTAAATTCTGAAAGGTGTAGTTAACCCAGCAAAAGCAATTGTTAAAGAAAGGGCTGAAATAGTGACTTTATTTTTATATGGATTTGGTCTCTCTCTCTCTCTCTCTCATGCTCAATATCAGCACTTGCTACTGACAGCATACACCATTAGCTGTAAGTATTATAACTGCCTATGGTAATTCATTAACTATTAATATTGACCTTCCTAAGACGCCGTTGTGTCAGTGGCAAACAAATCCATCTAGGAAGTAAACACAGAAGGAGCTGTGTACTGCTACACAGATAAAGCAATTAATTCCTTTGCTCACATAAAAGACTGACTAAGTATATTAGAAAAAAAATGTATTATGCATTTACAACACATTACTTTTTATTAATCGGACTGGACTGTTCTTTTAAGTATTTTAGTGACTTGTATGACAGTCTTCAGTGTAAGAACATTACAGGTACTGGATTACTGGAGATAGGTCCTTGAACCAAGGATTTATTCTGATTGCCATATTTGGAGACGGAATACATTGTTTTTTGCTTAGAAATAGTATAATTGCTTTTTTCTTAAACTGAATTGCAGCATAATGGGTTGAACGGGATGGAATTTTTTGGCTTTGCAAACTGTTACTCTATAGCTTGCATACTATCAATAGACAAAGATATAAGACTGGCCAAGGGGACAGAGGTTGATATGTTTTTAGGCTGGGTAATCTGGTAAGTAATGAACAGGCAGACCCAGAAACAGGCATGGTATTGAATACAAAAGATTTGGTTTTATTCAAGAAAGTGATTTAGTAAATATTAATTCTTCATTTACAACAAATAATATTGGGTTGTATATTGCTGATTTGGCTTGTAGAAACTGTGTTTAAAACATTTTGTGTTGCCTTAGGTTAAAGCTGCTTTCACCCGGGGCTATAACAAGGAGACACATCTGACACCGTACTCTCTTCAGATTGTTAAAGCATCCAAGCGAGAAACTGCTTCAATGCAAGAATCTGAATTTGGAGAGGAACTGAATAACGAAGATGCAGTAAATGAAGAGAATTCAGAGGATGTGGAAACTGATGCAATGATAAAGGTCAGTTTTATTTAAATGGTAGCTGTGGGGTGTGCTTGGTTTAATAAGTTTCTAAAATGCCTCATTTACTATTTCTAATACTAAATAAAAGCATATTCTTTCCATTTACATGAGTGTAAAATATGCATACAATTTATATTCAAAATGCTAAATATCTGAATTACAAACAATTTTTCTTCTTTAAAATGCAGTGGATTTACTGTTATTAAGATCTAAATGGAAGATTGACTGTTTGTCAGCATTCCTTCCGGTTTATTCTTTGGTATAGACAACTTACACCAAACTAGTGTTTTATGGTTGATTGCAAGAAATCTCCCCATTGTAAGCTGCTGCCAGTTTAATCAAGGGGAAAACTACTTACCAAACCAAAAATAACAGATGTTTCTATAGATCATTCCCTCCCAACCATACATTTTAATTAGTACCCATTTATTTCATGACATGCCAGAAATGTATCCAAACCTTATGCTTCTACAAGTACAGTAAGCACAATGGATTTCTACATGTGTCCCACAAAGATTTCATATTAAATAGGCCAACTTCCTATTTTTTGTGCATTATGTAATCACATCCCCCCCTTATACAGCTTTAACCAAAATGCTCATTGAAGTCATGGAGACATATTGAGCTAGTGTGGAAACTTTAAAGCAATGCTGCTTGGTAATGTATGCAAATAAAATAAAAAGAAAAGGAATGTCTGCATGTTTTACCATGAAAAAACATGGAGGGCTTTGTAAGATACACTTCAATGGATTTTTACAATGTCGCACAAGATTTCAGTGACAAAGAACCAGCCCTCTTTTTAAAAAAAATGGATGGTCCTTCACAGAGCATGTACTATTAACCAGAAGTGACACTTCTGATATCTAGATAAAATAACTATGCTTACTTGTTCTTTTATTAATATAGTAGCTTTTGTTTAATTCCATAATGTCCTTTTAGTAAAATGGACAGCAAATCTCTGCTTTAGTGAACCGATCTGACAACCATATAGCACCAGTTCCTGCTGCCTTTCCTGAGTAAGTAGATAGCACAGGCACTATTTTCAGGTATCCTGTCCATGGGATTTTTTCCCTAAATGAATATATTCATTTAAGGATCATTTTGCCTTTGGTTTCATCATGTACACAGACCAATAAATCAACGATACCTATGCAATAATCGTATCCACTTTGTTTACCACATGCCAAACCCTTCGCCTCTGGTAGGCAAATTGCAAGGATATCTACTGTCACACTTCTCTTTTTTGTTTTAATATAAAAAAAAAAAAAAACACACAAATGAATAAATCATCTCCTGTGTCTCTTACTGGTTATCAGAATACCGGATTCAATGACAAATATATCTATATAAGCTCTGCAGAAATCACATACAGTGTCTGATCACAGTAAATGTTATAAGGGTGCTTTTAATTTTGTAATGTTGTGCAAGTCTTCTGCATTACTTAGTACAAAATATTTTTAGTGCTGTTCCTTGGTACTCCCTTGTGTTCCAAGATGATTATTACAAGCAGTAGGTGATACTTCTGATCTGTAAGGTGCTAGGACAACACTGGCTGTTTTGGAGTTGAGCTAATTGTAATTAATTTACTTATTGTCTTTGCTACAAAACAAAGTGGTTTGTGTCTTTTATCCCATAGGAAACAAATACTATTTTTCCAGCTTAATTACGAAGTAGCCAGTGTGTAGCTCTGGGCCAAAGTTTCAAAAAAACCAAAACTGACAAACTTTGTCATAAATAATTCTAAGGTTTTAACTCGGATCTACTAATCAGAAACATACTATTAACCTGGGCTGCAATCAGAGAAAGCTAGAGAGTTTACACCTTTTTGTAATGGAGAAAAGATAAGGCATTTATAATTTAATTCATTAATTGATCATTCATCTTTTTAACATCCAGGCAAAAAAATCCAAACAGTCCAAAGCATCCAAGTCAGAAAAAGGTGGTGAGAAAAAGCCAGCAAAGGCAAAAGTTAAAAAGGCCAAATGATTGAGCTGATGCCAGAAGAATAAGAAGACACTGTGGGATAGAATACACTGTCTATTCGGCTGGGTCTAGCCTGTTACCTGATAAAATCCTTTTGCACTGCACACTGAAGGCAAGAGGTCTTCTACAAGTCAAAAAGCTGCAAATGTATTTTTAATTTTTTTGTATCCCATCAGTACTCTTGGTAGGACAAGGATTGTATACAGTATACCTTTTATTCTGATTTATACCAAACATGGAAATATACATTGTAGATTTGGGAATGTAACTGTAGAGCATCCTATCAGAGATGCATTTGTTTTACAGGGAGTGCAACCCTGCTTGTTTCTGTATATAATTCCTGTACTTTTCACTTGTAAAATAATTGTAATTATATGAACCAGCAAATAAAACTAGTTTAACAAAGATCTTGTGCGCTGTTTCATTTAAGATGCACAATCGGACACAGGATAGAAAAAATGTATGTATTTATTCTTTTATATAGCGCTGATATATTACTCAGCACTTTACAGAGATTCATCATTCACTTCAGTCCCTGCCCCGTGGAGCTTACAATCTAGCTTCTCTATTCAATCAGACAGACATACAGACAGACACAAATGTATGTTTTTGGATTGCGGCAGGAAACTGGAGTGCCCAGAGGAAACCCACACAGATGTGTGGAGAACATATAAACTCCATACAGATGAAGTCCAGGGTAGAACAGAACCTAGAGCTAATAGCAAAAAATCTGCTCAATCCTTGGTGCTGTATGGTGTAGTGTGTTGTAGTTCAGCTCACCATTCTGGAAAAAAGCACGGGTGCCCAGGAGTATGGGTGTTTCCAAGACCCAGTGGTATAACGTATAGTCACAGATGTCTCCGGCACTCCGTTAGTAAAAGCAACTTCTTTATTAAATAATCTTTAAAAGGAGGTCAATGTACAGACATTTAAAAGCATGTGGATCAGCCACTTACGCGTTTCGTGCATCAGCACTTGACACTATGATTAAGTGCTGACGCACGAAACGCGTAAGTGGCTGATCCACACGCTTTTAAATGTCTGTACATTGACCTCCTTTTAAAGATTATTTAATAAAGAAGTTGCTTTTACTAACGGAGTGCCAGAGACATTTGTGACTATACGTAAAACAGAACCTAGTACTGGTACTGGTACTAATAAAGATACTAACAAATTTTTACTATTGGAGTGCCGGAGGATCATTTTACAGTATCTTCTACCAGGTATCTTATAAAGTGGCCTATGTACTTTTTTTTTTATACAAGTCACTCTAAGAACAGAAATTACATTTCCCCATATGTATTTAAACCCACTGTATATGCATCCACATGGGATAAAAAATCTGTGTCATACATCCAGGTAATGGGGAAAATAAAACTTAAAAAAATAAATCTTAGGGGTACTTGTGGACTGCGGAGTAATTAATAGCGTACAATACCAATCTGTTGCATCCAAACATACTTTTTTTACAGGCACTAACTTAGTACATCTAAAGAGATGTACTTTTGCAACAAGTAATCTGAATGAACATCGCTTCCCAAAATTGTTGAGCAGCTGGAATGTGTTCAAAGAAAGGCAACTAAATTGATAGGATAATAAAGGATCTTCGTTATGAGAACAGAGGGAATTGATAAAAAGCAATTCAGCCCAAAACATGTTTGGGGGGGTATTCATTAAAGTGTATATGACATTTGCCTATTTACCAAGTGTCAAACTGCATCAAAATAGTGAATTTATCAAGGTGTGGGCTGCACCAATTGTGATGACTGAGTTTGCCATCTCAAAGGTGGCGAAGTACAGTATTGATGGCAGGGTTCCTGTTATGTGTATGGCAACTGTACACTCAAAAGTAAAAAAAAATAATAATAGCGATCAAGTAACAACATGAGATAGGAATGGTGTCACATAGAAAATGGTGTAAAAATCATATGTGATGTAGATGACTTTAATAAGGCAACAATAGTGGGGACCAAAATGTGATAGTGGTGACAATGTCATTCCTTATAATCCATCCTTCCTATTAATAGTATTTTAGCTTACTATACGATACAGTTATAGTGACATATTCTTCTTGATACAGCCTGACTACATGTCAAGAAACATCCACTGCTTTTCACTTCTTTACCAAGGGAATACTCTGTTTAGTGAAGAAGAAATAGTGAATTTGCATCTGTCCTAGTAAAGGGATAAAAAATTACTACACCTGGCACTTTGATAAATAAACCTAAAGTTGTGTTTGGAATAAGTAACCGCTGTGTTGTTTGATCTTTTATGAATTGGCTCAGAAATATTTGGATGGACTAAGTGTAACCGACTCAGCTTTTTTATGTCAATATACGGTAGGTAATGCATTGTGGAATTAACCCCTCTTCATAGGTGTGCAAGTTAAACAATTAACAAACCTTATATACATCTATCATAGCCAGATATATTTGGAAAGTAAGTTAGCTGGCAATTTTCCAAACACTGCCAGCATTGTTAGGGGTGAATACATACTGCTGTTAATAAATGGGCACCAAGCATATGGGTCATTTATTGTATTAAATGTCAATGTAAAAACACTGTAGGTCAATCTGCTAGTTCTATATAAATCAGATTAAATGAACATAGAAGCGACTTGTAATTTTGATCTGAAGAAGTGTAATAAAATGATGAAGTAAATTAAATAACTGGGTTAACACTTAAGAACAAAGGAATAGCATTTATCAATTTAATTGGCAAAAACTTTAAGGGGGTAATTCACGATAGTGCGAAGTGAGGTGCGGAGTCCTCAGCGCACTTCGGACTGATTGATATGCGCTCGCTGATGTCCTGCACGTGGACATCAGCGAGCGCTTTAAAGGGATTCCAGTCTCGGCGAGACCAAAAGAGTTGCCTCTCCGAGACTGGAATCCCTTTAAAGCGCTCGCAGTCAGTGCGAAGTGAAGCGAGGACTCCACACCTCATTTCGCACTATCGTGAATTACCCCCTAAATGGTTATTGCTTATTCAGGTGAAAAGTTGAAACAGAGGTTTTTTCAGCACAGATGTTATTTATTGGATGTATAGTTTGGAAACTAAATCCCCCAAAGGTTTAAACAAATGGATATCCTTCATGTCAAGATATAAATAGACTTGGACTTTCAAGTAATGGACTGCAATAAGCTTCAAGCACTTTATTATTGGTATGAATATTGTGTATATTGTATTTACCCTTGCAATTGTTTACATGTAATAATGTAATATAATTTTTTTTTGTACACTGCCTTCTCTGTTTAGTCGTACATGTGCAATTATAGTATTTTAAGTATATCATGGAGTTGACCGCCTTCAGTTAATTAGGGGAGTGGTGATGATAGCTACATAAGGTTAATAATGTTAATTATTTGAAGGAACAGGTAAACTTACATAAGCTACTACTTTATAAAAATAAATTTACCAAATCTAGATGTAAATTACAAATGGTATAAGAAGATTCACTAATGAAATAGAAAAGAAATTTTTTTTTACTTGACCCTAATTATTTCCTGTTAGCAGCTATGAGAGTGGTCTTCTGTCAATCCTTTACCTAATTAGAGGATGTTACCATGGAAAATACAGGCTGAAGCAGAATACCCACTACTCTCTCATACCAAACTTTATACCATTGCATTTCTGAGAAAGATTGTCCCTTTTGGGATTCCATCAAGTTGTTCGCTAGCAGCTTTATGTTGGCTGGCATTATCCAGGAAGTAAATGGTACTGGTATTTAAAAACTGATTTTTAGGTATTTAGCATTAGGTAGAAATGATTCACTATATAATAAGCAAACAAAAAAACTTTTAATTGGATTATTTCCCTAAGGACTTAATTGTTTCTTTAACTTGCCTACCTGATGAAGGAAGGTTAATTTTATCAGAAACTTTGTTTGTTATTTCACTCCACAATAAGTAGGGATTGTTCCCTAAATATGCAGTTGAGCAGCTTAGTTTTTTCAACGCGTTCTTTATCACTTGGGCATTATCATACAAGGGGCAACATAGAATCCATCTAGTACTGCCCTCTGGGAGGAGGGGTCATTCATCCAAGTGCAAAGCCTCATTTTAATGTGTGACAATTTGTGACTTCTATAATTTTGTTTATTCACCAAAGATTGCTAGGTTCTTCAATGTGGCAAATTTGTGCTTAATTAGCCAGCTGCGTATTTAACACACCTTGTCGCATTTGCTGCAAATGTGATACCACTTCATGTTATTGTCATGTATCACAGTTAGAACTTGCACAACTAAACTTGTTTTGGCATGAATTTGCCAATTTGACTTTGCCAGATGAATGTTGTGGATAAAAGGTTTTAGCAGGGCTCCTGCTGCTATTATGGTACCATTTGTTTAAAAGGCTTGTCTACCATTGAAATGAATAAAAAAAACTACTGACAGTTACTGGCGACCAAAATGGCGACACTGTCCTTAATTCTATAAATATATTCCAATCGCTAGTGTGTTGCCTATGTAAAGATAACTTGCTGCAATATGGCACCTGTTCCAATGACTATACACAGAAATTATCCGCACAATAAATATCTTCACTCAAGTGCACACAGCATTTTGGAGGGATGGGACACCTAGTAAAGGTAAGTTTATCCCCACCCCCCAAAAAAAAAGACATTCTGTGCACTTGAGTGAAGATACCGCTATATCGTATTCTATTTATATTATGGTATCTGCATTTGCACTTTACTTTGCCTACTGGTTTTTG
>WMED01020145.1:0-12238 GCA_019650415.1 Pipa parva
CTTATAGAGCGAAAAATACGGTAATTACATTAATAGAGAACTATTGTAATGGATATAGTATTCCTATACATGGCTTATCACATATATAAATAGTTTAAATAATGCTGTTTCTTTTTTTCCTTGAGGTACCTCTATCCCTCTGTACTAATCCATGTCCAAGTGGACACAGAAAAGCCCCACTTCAAGGGCAGAAGATGTGCTGTTTTGATTGCATCCCATGTTCTGAAGGAGAGATTCTCAATCCATATGGTTTGTTATATTAAAATATATAATTTTTGTATGTTATAGTATCCAGTAGAGACTACTGGATTTCTATGAACTTTTACTCATATAGTTCCAAAACCCAGCACAAGAAAAAGGGTAATAATAATGAACTCATATGCCCAAATGTCTTGCACAGAACAATATAGGCATCACAGGTGTATCTACCTATCTGCAAAAAAAATGCCCAATTCACAATGATGGGCAAAATTTATTAAAATCGTAAAAGCCGTTTGCACTGGGGTTGAAGTTTACTGGTGGGAACCAACAAGGAGAATACATATATGAATCACTTACACAATAAAATGATGGTCTATATCAAAACACAGAAAACACTTGGAAATGATGTGTCTTTAACAGATTCATTTTGATTATTCAGATAACAGTGAATGCCTGAAGTGTCCAGAAGACCAGTGGCCTGACAGTAGAAAAGAACATTGTCTTCCAAAAATCATTCTGTTTCTTTCTTACGATGACATACTGGGTTGTACTCTGGCTTCTATTTCAATCTTTTTTTGTCTGCTTACCCTGTTTGTGTTATGCCTGTTCATAATAAAGCACAAAACTCCCATTGTAAAGGCAAATAATAGAGAACTCAGCTATCTACTTCTTCTCTCCCTCTTGTTTGGCTTCTTGTGTTCCTTAACATTTATAGGCAGACCCACTTTAATAACCTGTATGATGCGCCAAGTCATGTTTGCTGTTATTTTTTCTGTTTGCCTTTCTGCCATATTAGCAAAGACTATCACTGTTGTAATGATATTTAATGCGACAAATCCAAATAGTAAACTGAAGAAACTGGTGGGGCTCAAAATACCAGTCTATATTGTTCCTTCCTGCATAGTGGTTCAGATAACTTTATGCATTGTTTGGTTGGCTAAAGCTGCTCCATCTGTAGAATTCAATATGGTGGCAGAAACAGGAAAAATCATTGTTGAGTGTAATGAAGGATCTAAAGTGTTATTTTCTTGTGTTTTGGGGTATATGGGTGTTTTAGCTGGTGTTAGTCTAGTAGCTGGCTTTATGGCTAGGAAACTCCCTGACACATTTAATGAGACCAAATATATTACATTCAGTATGCTGGTATTTGCGAGTGTTTGGGTAACATTTATCCCAGCTTATCTTAGCACCAAGGGTAAACAAATGGTGGCAGTTGAGATCTTCGCCATCATATCTTCAAGTGCCGGACTTCTTGTTTGTATTTTTTTCCCGAAATGTTTGATCATTTTATTACACCCAGAAATGAACAGCAAGGAGTATATAAAGGAGAGAAACAAAAAAATTCGGGGATGAAAAATACCCTCTGAATATTTATTTAACCTAAATATGAATTGGTTTTGGAATATTGTATTGATTGGGAAACAAAAATAATAAATGAGCATTCTTTTAGAAGTAAATATTTAGAGAAGTGTATTTGTCATTTTTCTAAACCTTTAAAGATGAATGCTAGAGAAATCCTTCAGAAAAAAAATGTGAATTTGAGTTTTTTAAACCTCTATTGATGATTTCTACCTGTTATAATCCCACTTGACTAGATTAAGGATAACGGAACACTCTCCGTATCTTTCCCATTTCACAATGGTAAAATAAATAAATAAATTCGGCACTACATATAAATAGCCAACTCTCAGATTGAATAGAGTGGTTGCCAGTTCCCCGATAATGTTTAAAAATCCTTAAAAAAGCAAAAAAAAAAAAAAAATGAAAGAGGATAAAAGAAAAAAGGAGAGAAAAAAATGAAAACTAAGGGATAATAATGCTGCACTCTCAAGTGGCTAATGAACAGACTCACTACGGGCAAATGGTATGAGGTTAATCAAAGTGCTTTATTCACCTAATGACCACAAGATACAAAAGTAAAAAAAAAATAAATAAATAAAATATATACAGTATATACATATACTAGATCAGTACCTAGAAACAATACATAAATGACATAAATGACTGTATATATGGTTAAATAAATATGAGGACATCTCCCCATATTTACTTCTCCTTATTCACTAAGCATCAGATTCCTATTCCAAGGAAGTGAACAGCTTCGGATGTGATTTCTTACATTGTGGGGAGTAGTCAGCCGCAGAGTTGGAGGATGCATAGTGCTGCACATTTTACCATTGAAGGGAAGTGATGTCATCCTTACAATGTCCTAATAACTGTATTAAGTGAAAAATATATCCCAAAATTCCCTATACCTACTGTGTTTCCCAAAAATAAGACAGGGTCTTATATTAATTTTTCCTCCTAAAGACGCATTAGGTCTTATTTTTGGGACAAGGTACTGGTAGGGTATATTTCTCATACTTTACTGCAGCTAGGTCTTTTTTTCAGGAGAGGCCTTGTATTTCTAAGCTTTAAAAAAATGCACTACATCTTATTTATGGGGAATGTCTTATTTTCAGGGAAACAGGATAGTTCATGTTGTCACTTGGTCACAGTCTTTGTCATTTTTGAAAGGGTTGATGACAGGTCCAAACGGGAACAGCTCTTACCTATCTCTGGATTGTGCACTGGCACCACATTCCTCTGATTGTTTCTCATTCCATGGGTACCACTGTCTCCAGACATATAAAACTATCACTCAAAGCCCTGTCACTTAAGACCTTGCTCTGAGTGTCTGACCTTCTGTCCAAGATACCCAGGGACACTAAGCCCCCTGCACTCCTTGTTGGGGAAGCTACCCTTCTGTAGCTAGGGCTAAGGATCACTTATGAAGTGATCTTTACTGTGGCTATATTGACTCTCTTAGCTGATAGGGACCTGCCACCCTTCTGATGGAGGTCCTGGAGCCCAAAGTCAAAGACCCTGTTACTTTATGAACAGTAGCTTATATTAACTCTGAGCCCTCATCCAGATTAACATGTTCATTAACACATATTTCCTGAATGGAAACATTATTTACTTCATACATTTCAAATGGTTATTTACAGTTCAGATTCAATTTTACTTGCTATCGCCTAACAAAATGGTTTCTGATGACCTGCAGATATGGATTCAAATTGTTCTCTAGAGAAATGAATATAATTATTAGTTACTAATGTACTTAAATGTAATTATTGTGATTGTTATAATAACATGGAATGTCAAGTTCATACTTGATAAATTATTACAATTTCATATTCACCTCCTGTAATATCTCCCCACTTCATTTCAGCTTCTCTACGAAAGAATATAAAAGGTTGTTCGTCCAAAAATAAATAATGAAAGGTTTACAAAAGATTTGGAACATTGTATGTATACTGCATTCTATGTTAGGACTTCTCTCAATCTTTCATCATAGAATCACTATTCTAAACATCTGTTACGGTAAGAAACAAATTCTATAAATTGTCACATATTTTTATATACAAATATTAGTGTAAAATGAACACACATAATAAGAAAATTATCCAAATGCAAATTGTGATTAAAATACACACACACATAAGCACAGCACACACACACACACACATATATAAATAATTATTACCATAGTTGTATCTGAGTTTGCTTAATGAATTTCGGAAAAAAAATTTTGCAGCAAATTATTACATTTATAACTTAAATACCCACAATATCCACATGGAAAATTGAATGGATATGCTTTTTTACATTACTGAACAAAAAAATATTAAATTCAATTTTAAAATTTAATGTTTCATAAAAATAAATAAACAGTTCTTTCAGAATATATTTCTGACCTTCTTCAGTTTTATTTGTAATTACAAGAAATTGTTTTTCAATCAGTCGGTTCAGTGGCGATACTGTACACAATACTGTATCTAGAATATGCTGACTGTATCTGGAATAATGACAAAGTTAAAATGCTTGGAAACAGATACATTTAACAACAAAGCAGAATTTGCAAAGGTACTGATGCAGATCATACATGGTTTTAGTTACATTATATTGCAGATCATGGATTGTTTTAGTTACATTATATTAAGGTTTTCCCTAAGGGGAATATTTGACAAAACCCAATATTTATAAATATCCAATTTTGTGACCTAAAAAACATTTTTGTTGACGTTGCCATTAATAAAAAGGGGTCCAGGGAAAATGACAACAATGAAAATGATGATAATATGGAAACCTTCTAAGTTCTGGGTAAAATTCCCAAGTATTCACCCATCATTGGCCCATACATGTTTTGTTAAGTGATGCTGATACCTGCAGTGTCTTCTTACCATTTTATAGATTTTTGATCCAGTAGCCCTAGAGAGTTGCTGGGTGGGGGTCTAAGTCTTTCCTTTTACTATAAATACATTTTTCTAAGTAACAAAATTTGCAGGAAAGTTAAAGATTTAAAAGTGTGAACTTCCCATGTTACAGAAGCAAAGTAAAGATTAAAGGGGGTTATTCACTAAAGTCCAAATTGTTGAGTGTAGGTGTGAATTCGCCAGCTAAAGACAGTCGCAATAGGCTGCTACTGTTGCAGTCGCATATTTATAATGAGAATATTGTCACAGTCACGACTTTGTTACGGGAAACTAGTCACAGTCACAACTTTAAAAATTGTCGCTTTCGCAGATTTGCTATGGTAATCTACTGTTTGAAAATTCAACTGTTGAATTCTCACTTTAATGAATAACCCCCACCCTGTGCCTGAGGACTTGAAATGCATTACATCACTGCTAATTTCACCAACCCTGTTGTTCCAGGTATTTGAATGAGGATTTCATAAAGATTCATATACCAGTGTACTTTAATTCATTGTTTAATATTTGGTGAATGTTCTGCACATGTATACTAGAGGGCGAAATTTATAAAGGGAGAAATTTAAATTCCGATCGCACGTGCGGAATTTTTTCCACACGTATGGAAATTTTGACACACGATTGGAATTTTTTTTCCGCACGTGCGAAATTTTTACCGCACGATCGGAAATCAATCGAAATTCCGCACGTGCGGAAAAAATTACGATCATGTGGTAAAAATTACGCATTTAATAAATTTCGCCCATATTAATATGTGGATACTGTAGATGATTTAAGCCACTAATTTTCCTTTTATGAACTGTCCCTCTTGACCTATACAGTCTGTAAGCTGCATAGCTATGTTTATTTCTACTACTTCCTACTTATTTTCTATAAAGCAATACAGTATGTAACTGACCCTGCAGAATGTGTCTTTTGTGTTATAGTTCTTATTTGGAACTCCCATATATATATATAATTTGTCTAAATCTTCACCCCCTATAAATTACTAATTTCTATGGACCAGTTGAGATATATGCTGCACATTTCATTGGTTATATATAAACAAATGTTAGCAGTGGAAAAACATGCACAGGGTGATTTAAACTTCTAGGGGGGAATTCACTATGCTCCGAAATGAGGTGCATAGTGTTCGCCTCACTTTGGAAAAACTGAAATGCGCATGCTGATGTCCTGCACGCGGACATCAGCATGAGCATTAAAGGGATTCCCCTCCCGGCGAGGAGACATTTCAGTTGTTCTGAAGTGAGGCGAACACTACGTACCTCACTTCGGAGCATAGTGAATTCCCCCTAATGTTTATTTAGCACCCACAGGAAATATATTAAGATACACAGTACAAAATATACAATGTGATGAAATAAAAACTCAATCGGTACATGCAATAAATGTGTTAGGACTGAATTTCAGCTAATTGCTTCTTTATAATCATTAGATTTCAGTTATTTCTCAGAAATCAACAGTCACTGCTAATCTTGGCATCTCTTGGTTGACATGCAACGTATACACCAAATGGATATGTATTTGATGTCTATGTGCCATCTTTGCTTCTTCTTAATATTTATATGGTATACTCCTGGTGTATGTGGAACTTCATGGGAAGGGTGTCTTCTGTCTACAGAAGAAATGATTGGTTTTACTTTGCCCGGGGATATCACATTAGGAGGACTCTTTTCTGTTCACATGGATGTAAAATACCAAGAAATTACATTTAGGGAACATCCACAGCCTCTCCGGTGTAGCAGGTAAATTTGTGGTGGTTTAGTTTTGCCATATAAACAAACTAGCATTTCCTGTTTCTAGACACAAGGAACTTAGATCTGAGGAATCATTTAAAGAAGTCTCACAGCTCATAGCAACCAATCAGCAATCTACTGGGGGAGCAAGAATAATGATAGACAACCTCTATTTAGTTTTTATGGGTGACTAGACCTCTTAAAACAATTTCTTCCATTGAAAAATCCCCCTTTTCATATTGAAAAATATACCTTGGTAACCCTAGCTAAAGCCTATTCCATAGAATAAGAGTTCTATATCCCTGGATTACGGAAACAATAAGGTTGTCTACTATATTAGTTCCTTACAAAAGCCTTCACTTAATATAATTAGTAAAGCCGTAATGGGCATAATTATTTTTTTTTAATAGTACACAACATGTTTCAAGCTGAATGATCTTTTTCAGGCTGACAGTCACTATCATATTTAAGATATGCAAGTTTGCTGGGACCTGCTGGTAATAACATCCAAAAAGTGAAAATAATTTGGTAGTAAAACAAAAAAAAATGAATAACATTAGCAGCAACAACAATATTTTCATTAATAAGTCTTGATAGATTGAATGACAGTCTAAGATCCTACCTGATAGAGAACTAGCAGTATTTTGTAGATTTCAGCACATCCATTTGTTTGAGCTACAGAGAGAGCAATAGGTCTTAGGTCTGGACATATGTAAGAGAAAGGCATTTACCACATTCTAAAATATGTAAGTGCTAGATCAGCGGTTCTCAACCCATGGGTCACGATCCCGGCGAGGGTCACGAGGCCGTCCCACTGGGGTCAAGAACCGTGCCGACTCCCGGAAGCTCCCGCAGGAACCCTTCTTATAAGGGTTCCTGCGGGTGACGTTGGCAGTAAACGTCATCACGTGACACGCGATGACGTTTCGGCCGCAACGTCATCACGTGACGCGCGCCGTGATGACGTTCAGCCGAAACGTCATCACGCCGCGCGGCGTGGTGACGTCACAGGGGGTCGTGGTCTCAACAAGGTTGAGAACCGCTGTGCTAGATTATCTGGAACATGACTTACCTATGAGTAGGAAAATAGAGTTTTCTGTTCTAAAATATTTAATACACTTGGATTCTTTAAAATGCCACCGCTTGAAGTATTAGAATTTGAAAATAAGTTCAAATTTCCTTACGGAATCAAGAAAATGCTACACACAAAATGCACCAATATCTTTATATTGTCAGTCACTTTGTTATATTTTATCCATGAACAGCATTTTAAGTTCTTTTTCTTGTTTTCTAAGGTTTCATATCAGATTTTATCGCTATATCCTTGCAATGGCGTATGCGATAATGGAAATCAATGCATCAGATGATCTACTTCCCAATACAACACTGGGTTTTAAACTCTATGATTCTTGTTTCAGTGAGGTACGGTCACTGATGGGAACAACATGGATTTTATCAGGCAAAGACACAATGGTGACAAATTTTAACTGTAAGAGGGATATTATGCCTTTGGCTATCATTGGTGACAGTCCTTCTAAGGCCTCAATGCCTGTAGCTAGGATCCTAGGATTGTATAAAATTCCACAGGTAACAAAAATAAATCTTTAAAATTAAAAAACCTAGGTTATACCACTTCTATACGGTGTCCATTTTATACCAATAACTATTCCTTATTTAAACTTTGAAATAATGATGTTTTCCATAATGAATCATCTAGTATTTGTAAATGACAAAAATTTATCAATAAAATTGGAGCTTCCACTGCTAATAGTTCACACAAAAACAGTAACATAATTCATTTTTAACTAGACGGTAACAGAAAAGAGATAACTGGGTTCATGTTGATCACTGGTATCATGTTATTTCATTTTCCCTCGGTCCTTTGTTGATTATTTATCAGTACAATTTAATTACACAGGAAATAAAAGCAACATGTGACACTGTAACACGTGTAGCAGTTGGTTTTCAATTAAAAGCTGACATATTCCAGACAAAAGTAAAAAGGGTTTTGGAAATCAATAGCTAAAAAAAATGTTTTCTATTAATAATTCTTGGTTTAGATATAAATAATACCTACATACAAATTAAAAATATTTTACCCATGCTCCTATTTTATTTTACCATGACCATTTATTATTGCTTATTATTATTATTCTACATGTCATTTACTGCCCTAATGATATACCCAGGTAGATTGTGCCCATCAAGAATAACCAGTACAAAATCCCAATCAGGTACACCTAAAAAGACTTTGTAAAAGTAGCAAGAAAAATAACAATGGAATAAATCAAAAGTTTACAGTTTATTTTGCATAAGTTGGAGGGATAGAAATTCCATCCCAATTCAAACTGTTTAACTGTATCCCCTATTCTTTTTCCTAAAAGGTTAGCTATGGTTCAGCTCATCCTCTACTAAGTAATAAGATCGAGTTCCCATCATTCCTCAGGACTATCTATAATGCTAATTATGAACTTATTGCCATTGCCCAGCTGATTAAACACTTCAAATGGACCTGGGTGGGTATGATATATTCAGACAGTGACCTGGGAAGGTCAGGTGCTCAGATATTAACAAGAGAGATTGAAAGCAATGGTGGATGTATTGCATTTCAGGAGGCACTCCCTTTCTACAGCTCTATGGAGTCTGTCCTGCATATTATTGATGTCATTAAGAAATCCAGTGCAAGGGTAATCATTGTTTACAGCATGATGGAAAACCTAGTAGCCTTAATGGAAGAGTCTTCTTTTAACAACATCACAGACAAAGTGTGGTTGGGCACCACCAGCTGGTCTATTTCTTCTGACTTTCCTAGAAAAGAAATTTTAACCACCTTGAATGGGAGCCTTGGTCTAGCACTTAAAAGGGGAAAGATTCCAGGATTCAAAGAATTTCTTTACAGCATCCATCCTAACATAAATAAAGATGATATATTTATAAAGACATTTTGGGAAAATGCTTTTCACTGTGTCTGGCCAAGTAGTGAAATAAACAATACAGCAACATCTCAACTTCAAGAAGAAATTGTTTGGTGCACAGGAAAGGAAAGACTAGATAGTATAGACACTAGCATATATGACGTCTACAACTTTAGATTTACATACACAATTTATAATGCAGTGTTTGCAGTTGCTCATGCTTTGCACCAGATGAACATCTGCATTCCAGGTAGTGGACCATTCAAGAATGGATCTTGTGTCAGTGTTCATAATCATCAACCTTGGCAGGTACAGTATAATATTGTTAAAATCATTTGAAGGAATACAGTAAGTCAAATGTTAGCATTGCAGAATGTGAACTTTGTTATAAATGCAAATGAGTATTTCTGTTTGGCAATTGATTACAACAGTTAAACCTATGACCTGAACTCAGTATTCCAGTCAATAGGTACAGGTGTCTCCCCATTGAATATTTATAATATTCAGACATTTTCTGTGATCAATGAACCTTTGGGCTACTGAAGGTGTTTACTGGTTGGGGAAAAGTGTTCTTTCTATAGAACATTAAAGACTTGCTTTGTTATGCAGGGATATAAAGTATAAGTAGTAACCATAGTCATACACCACCAGTCAAGTAAAAGAGGGAATCACCAGTCACCAGAATTAAAGGATGCAGTAAATTGATTTTGAACTCCCTAAAACTTCAAGGTTGTCAACTACTTTAATTGGAAAAGTTAATTATATTGTTTTTATTTTGAAATTGAGTGCACCTTTACATATCTGTAACCAATTTGGTAATAGGTTAATAGGTGAGAGTTCAAATGTAATGAGATTAAAGTGTAAGTAAACCCTATTTATAAAGATTGCTTCATTAAAGTATTCTAAAGTGGAAAAATTATTAATAAAATCCTCATTCACCTCTTCACTCTGCAGCACTTGTTATCCCTCTGTAACAGTTAACTGCTCTAACTGCATTTACTTTAGTGTAGGAAGCTACACCACCTCCCCTCTCACACACTATGTTCAACAAAAATGACAGAATCTCTGTTGGATTTTTAATGCTGCAGGGCCTGTCTCAGTCTCAGATTACTTACATGCACGAGCACACAACATCACTGTGTAACCTCACTAGGGGGCGGGGCTTCTTGGCACTATACAAGAAATGCCTTTACATAAATTTTCTGCATGAGCAGGGCTTCTTGATTAAGACTTGAGAACTCAAAAACCCAAAACCGTTTTTAATTTTAAATGTTTAAGTTTATGTTTATACATTATAAATATAATAAATATGTATAGTTTAGTCAATAACTTTACTTACATTTTAAATTTCACCATTAAAGACAGTATCTCTTTGAGTACATCTGGATTATTCTATTCTGCTTTGGTCTATTCACATTAGCTTTGTTTCTATAAGGAATAGAATCAATTTAGATGAATATATTTTTGTGTGGCTACACTTTTCTTATGCTTTTGTTGATGCCTTCTTCATAAGTACTCAGTCATAAGATGTATTGTCTTTGTTGAATATTTATATTTGACAATGTACCAATTTGTGGTGAATTTATGCATCTCTGGGACAATTGACATGTTTAGAAATTTCCTCCTTAATTTTTTTGAACCAAAACCAAAAATCCAATTAGGCTCAATAGACTTTTTATGCAAATGCATCCAACTGTAAAAATACTCCAAAAATACTTTTTAATAGTGGCATATTTCTTCTTAGTTACTCCATTACATTCGTAAAGTTACATTTATCAACACTGCAGGGGAAACCATCTTTTTTGATGAGAATGGTGATGCACCTCTTTATGTGGACATCTTGAACTGGCAGCTGTTCCCTAATGGAAGTAATCAGTATGTCCATATTGGGAGCTATGATGCACAATCTCCAAAAGGCCAAGAACTTGCTGTTCAGCAACATGCGATTTTATGGAATGAAGGACAGAATAATGTAATGTATTATTATATATTCAGATATTTTGTTTCACAAAAATATTATAGTGTCAATGACATTGAGATATTTTGTTCTATATACTGATATTTCAGATATAAAGTAGAACTAAAGTTTGTTACTACTAGGGGTTATTCTTAAGGAGGGTGGGGGAAAATACCGATATGGGCTTCAGCACTGTCTACTGCTCTCAATGTGAAGCTGATCTCTTCATCTCTGGAAACTACTGCAATACTCTTCACTTCCTGCTTCCTGGTGAATTGTTGATTATTTGAACATGCGGAAAAGCAGTGCAGTTTTACATCAGAATTCTGCTTCTGCTCTTTCTCAACTTGGTAAGTATTTCCCCTTTCCCCTGAAAGAATCACCCCTTGTAGTACCTAGTTTCAGTTCTCCTAAAAAAGATAATTTGAATGTAACTATATAGGTACTGTAAGTATTAACTTATGGAAAGAGGCTTAAAATACTGAATAAACTCAACTATGCCCAACTTTCCCTTAAAGTTATTAGTACAGATCACATTGTTCTCCTTTAAAAGATACATATTAGGAGATATGTATAAAATATGGGAGATGTCTTCACAATATATAGAGGGTAACAAGTTCATCTCATACAATAATATAGTTAATTATATAGTGAACAGAACATCACAGGAATTTTTCCAAATGGATTTCAAGGCAAATACCAGCACAGCTTTTAACAAACACTTTCAAAGTTATCTGTCATACTGTGTTAGCAAAACTATTGCACGTTTCACTACTTTTCACTCGTTTTGTTGAAGTATGGTGTATTGTCTATTCTGTCCAGTTTCTGTTTTTCATTTAATCGAAAAAACTCTGTATACACTGTGCTCTACATGACCACTAATGGAAGTAGTATCTTACTTCATAATCATTTGTCAATATTGTGTTGTGAGTCTTTGCGTATAACATGGTCCAAAATGCATAAGATTAATTGGATGTCATTTAGGTCCCACTTTCAACCTGCAGTGAACCATGCCCAGGAGGCCACAGAAAAGCTACACGCCAAGGTCAGAAGATCTGCTGCTTTGATTGTCTACCATGCTCTGAAGGAGAGATCATCAGTCTATACGGTATGTAATAATTTTTGTAATACTGTTCTGGAGACTTACATGTAAAAGTTAATATTTAAACATTC
>WMED01020146.1:0-12238 GCA_019650415.1 Pipa parva
ATGCTTTACAGTTGGCATGAGACAAGACGTGGTAGCGCTCACCTCGTCTTCTCTGAACAAGCTGTTTTCTAGATGTCCCAAACAATCGTAAAGGGCATTCATCAGAGAAAATGACTTTACCCCAGTCCTCAGCAGTCCACTCCCTGTACCTTTTGCAGAATATCAGTCTGTCCCCGATTTTTTTTTACTGGAGAGAAGTGGCTTCTTTGCTGCCCTCCTTGAGACCAGGCCTTGCTCCAAGAGTCTCCGCCTCACAGTGCGTGCAGATGCACTCACACCTGCCTGCTGCCATTCCTGAGCAAGCTCTGCACTGCTGGTAGCCCGATCCCACAGCTGAAACACTTTTAAGAGACGGTCCTGGCGCTTGCCATGACTTTTAAGAGACGGTATGACTGTATATAGAGGGCATGTTTAAAGCAGGTTTTTCCTTGTTTTAATTGTAACTGTGTACTTTATGTGAATTATCTGCCATCAGTCTGGAGACATTTAACTGTATATCTGCTCAGATGTACTAAGAATCCCTTATTCTGTTAAACTTTGTTGCAGTAAAATCAAAAGTTAAAACTTGTAGCTTCATGTCATTTTTCTAGGGAGAAAAACAATCTTGATAAGACCTTTTGCCAACTTTAAAATAATAACCCCATATGGTTTTATACTGTCTATACCTTATATATTACCTGACAGATTTTTTTGAAAGCACTGAATTTTTTTCTTTCAAAAAAAAAAAAAAAATACATTTAATTTTTTTTATGGCACTTTATTAAAGAGCCTCTGTCACCCCAACCATTCTCTCTCCTAACATTTGCAGCTTAACCACTGAACAGTTCACAACAATCAGCTCAAAACTTAATGCCACTACCCTGACAATAATAGCATTCCCTCCAGTATGGAGCATTCCAAAAAAATTGTCATTAAGGTTACTGTAGTTACATCCTCCAAAGCAGTCTTGGAGGAATCCTATCAGTAGAGCCGCAATGTCAACATTTACCCAGCACAGAGTTCTCTTGTTGCCATGGTATCAGGGCAGTGTACGAGCTTCATTTTTCTTTTTGAGCTGTTTGTTGTAGGGCATGTCAGTTCCCCTTGTAAACCCATTTGCATTGACTGGATTGCAAAATCAGTCTGTTAGAGTGGTCTTTGGCTAATTAATATTTCCCATTCTATTATATGTAAACTGCAGCTTTAACCTACAAAATTAAAGTTTAGTGTGAGAAAATGGGGGCTACTCAAGGTTCCGGCAGTGGCTGGCCACACTGATGTGGCTGTAGTTTTGCTGCCCCTGGTGTTTTGTAATCCTTGTTGTGCAGGTCTTACCCCATGGATTGATGGAAAGGAATTGCTAGTGAGACTCCTGTCTAAAGCATCTTGATGTCTATGTCTGTTACTATGGAAATTAACAGCAAGGTAAAAGAGTCTTTGGTAACTGAAATGCATAAATTAGACAAAACAAAATATCATTCAGAAATGCAAGATACATGCATATTTTCATAGCAGTTGTGTTCTTAATTATTTAACCTTTGGTCACAAAGAGTAAATGAGTAATTTACAGCGAAACTAATATATGTCCTTGTGTGAACTATGAAATGGCCAGTGAAGTCTGATGTCTCAGGTGATCTGCACTTTTGGCAGATAAAGATTAAACAGTTATGTCTTAATAGCTAATATTGATGTTTTCTTTAGAGGAAATGCTTGGTTAGAGAAATATTTTACACAGTGCAATGCAAGTAAATACAACGTGTGTTATAGCTATATTCTTCATTTTTATTTTATAAAAGGGTGTGGGTTTACAGGATAACTATGCTATATATACATGCATACCTCCAGAGTATCCCAGATACCTAAGGACAGTCCAGTTATTTGTGACCCCCTAGTCCAAGTCCCAGGTTGGAAAGTATGATACATGCAGTGTCCCTTTGGGCACTCTCTACCCATTTGTTACCTTCTTGACTAAACTTGTTCTCTTATGAACTGCTAAGAGAAGAAGTGACTACTTCAAGGCGTTGAGCCCAGGATTCAAACCGGCGTTGCCTGGCTTAGAGGCAGTGAAAATTCTACTAGGATATCAAGCCACTCTGGATTGAGTTGGGTAACAATTAAGTCCAATACTATGAACATAGCTGAACTAGCCTGTCTCCCACAGGTGTTTGTAATAATTAGAATTCAGTTTCAGCCTATCCGTGAATCTGCCTGCCCTATATTAAGCTGTCAGATTCTTTGTCCTTGCCTGAGCAAGGAGTTTTCTCTGCTCAAGTCCAAAGCCATATCACTTGTGTTTAAGAGCTGTATCCAGTATTCTGCATTCCAGTATCCAGTGTCCTACAATCCAGTGTCCAGCATTCCAGTAGCCAGTATCCGGCATTCCAATATCCTGCATTCCAGTATCTAGTATCCTACATTCCAGAACTACTTCTCTGTTTCAAGTCCTTGTTTCCAGTTCCGCTACTCCAGTGTTTTTGATAGATAGTGACTGTCAGTTTCCACCAGTGGGAGGATAACCTCTGTGCTGTGATCTGGGGGTTCCCTTGCAGCAAAGGCCACACCCCCATAACACATTATGTATGTGTTGGTACTTCCACTATAAATGTATAGTATATCTCTGTTTTATTTGAGTGCTTGCTGCACTAACATGCCTGAATCCGGTTGTCTCTATGAGCTCAGTGTTTTGTCTTTTATTCCCTTGTCATATTGTCATTCTTGGAATATGACCTATGTTAACGCTTTGAATCAGTTAAAGTTAAGAACTTACATTTGATGGAAAAATAAGAAAATAGCATCTTCCAGAATGCACGACAGCTCTTATTTCAGTCCCTGCAATAGGAGAGATGCATGATGTCTGGTATAAGAATAGCAGGTGTCCAAGCATAACCACATGCCATCAGCTGCTAAAATCCCAAATGGTTTGATTTTCCATCAAGTCCCATAATAGTAGCACAGTTATGTTCCCAAATAACTACATGAACAGAGAATATTCACCTGCAACTAGTAACATATTAAATCTTAATAACTAAACTATTATAGTAATAATGATTATAGGTCTGACTTACCGTATTTTCCGGACTATAAGGCACACTTAAAATGCTGAGAATTTCTCAGAAATAGAAAGTGCGCCTTATAGTCTGGTGCGCCTTATATATGAACCCGACATAAGTTGAATAAAATTTGACTTGCGGTCTGAGCTATGGTTTATTTACTGGTAATGTGCTGCGCCTTATAGTCCGGTGCGCCTTATATATGAACCAAGATTGCTTAAAAGGTGCTCATAGAAAGTGCGCCTTATAGTCCGCTGCACCTTATAGTCCGGAAAATACGGTAGTTGTTTAAAAAGAAAAATAATTAAAGTGATATCCTTAGGATGACTGCCAGCCAAGCACAGAAGTACATTACTGCACATTACCTTGTACCAGTATTCACTGTTCACGGTGGAATACTTCTAAAGGAGACCTAAAAGCTTCACCTTTCTTTCCTCTACCCTGTCCTGCCAGGGAGTGCAGACTAGCTGGCCCCATTTCCAGTTGTTCCCTAATTACCTTACCTTAGTGTCAGCTTTAGAAGAAGACAAACTCTGGTAGAGCAAATTCCTACTGATTCTTGGACACATTTTTATCCACTGCTATCTAAAATTACCAATAATGACTTATAAATTGCACAGAACAGATGAAACATAATGTAGGATAACTCCAGTTATTTCTGCACCGATTTGCCAGAAAGTACACTGGCAGCTGTAGATGCTGATGTTTTAAAAATGCAATTCCTGTAATATATATATATCTGTACAAGAAAATTTCCAGGTGTTACAACTTTTGTGGAAAAAAATTAAGATTACCACAACCCTCTGAGTTCCATAGCGCTTTGGCTCAGGGATGTTCATAGATTTGATTTCTGCTAGTTTCTTTGGCTTTTGCTGCTAAGAATTATAATGTTCAAAACAGTGGCAAAACGATGTTCTCCTATGGATGTTTGTATTGTATTGTATTGATTCATTTATATAGCACTGATACTGTATATTACACAGCACTTTTACAGGATTCATCATCCACTTCAGTCCCTGCCCCATGGAGCGTACAATTTAGTTTTCCTGTTCCACTCACACACATATAGACAGACAGAGACTTGGGCCATTTTAGCTTGGCTTCAATTAACTGATGTAGTATGTGATTGGATTGGAAACAGGAGTCCCCAGAGGAAATCTACATAATTGCGGGGTGAATATTTTGTATATTTTTATTTGTAATCGGCTACTAAGTTACGCAAAGCTGTACAATTCAACTATACAATTATAATACAGACATCAGAAAATTAAAGGAGAACTAAAGCAAAAAAATAAAAAAGGTCTGTTAAAATACTTATATTAAATATAATATATATTATAAACAGCTGTGCTGTAATTAGCCAGCAGCCGATGCTTCCTTCACAGCGCTGGCTGACTGAGAAGCCAGGGCAAAGCTCCTCCCACCTTGTTTCACCGCGGGTGAAAAATGGCTTGAACATCATCACATTCATTGCGGGGGCCAATGAGAACGCTCCCCGCAATGAGCGTGATGATGTATGAGGCCGGTGAATGAAGAAGAAGGAGATGCGTGCTGGCTTCTGTTTCAACCAGCGCTGTGAAGGAAGTATCCGGGGGAAGTATCAGGTGCCGGCTAATTACAGCACAGTTCATGCTGTGACTGTAATCAATCGGCACAGTATAAGGTAAGTTTTTTAACAGTCCTTTTTTATTTTTTTGCTTTAGGTCTCCTTTATGTAAATTAAAAGCATAACATCATGAAGATACATCACTATAAGTTCCAGTAATACAAGAGGATGGAGGTCTCTGTCCCATAGACTTTACAATCTTAATGCTCTGTTAGTGTCACTGATTCCATACAAACCAAGTCTTCTAAAGAGGATCTAGTGTGAAGTCTTTGTTAGGATATTGCCAATTTCCTTTTTAAATAATACAAAGCTAATTCTAGGTAAGGACATCGGCAATGAGTGCAATACATTTACATGTTTTAGTCCAAAGAGGATGTTGAAAATATTCCTAGGGACTCTCTAAATGTGAAGATCAATACCGTGTGATTATCTTTATCGAGTTTAAGTACAACAGAATGTAAAATGTTGCAGTAATGGAAAATTGAAATTTAAAAACCAAGATCTGCTACTTCCATTAATCCAAACAGCAATCATTTTGGAGTTTTATATACCAGTATTGTTTGCATATTAGTAAGCCAGTGAAATAAATCTTTCCCAAAGTTGTTTTGGATGAACAAAGAATAATCAAAGTGTACAGTATTTTTTATAAATTAAACTAAAAACATCCTGAAGCATTAACTAGTGGAGCAGTGCCAAGGAAGTGTCCTAGTAGTCCATATTCCCATTGTTGGTATGCTTAAAAGGAACAGATTCACTAGTTCCAGTGTTTAGCATAGCTAATAGCAATGATTGATAATATCAATTATTTAAAAACTAATTTGTACAGGATCTAACTTTCTGTGATGTGTAGAATTATTTTACAGTTTTGAAGCCTACACCAGCAGTTTAACACTTTGTGGCCATTTGCTGCTAATTTATGACCAATTAGAGTATAGGATAATCTATATGCTTTAAAGTGACAGTTGGCCAAGGCAATACAGGGGTTAGACAGGTTAGACAAAAAAACTGAAACACCTGGTTTTAGACCACAATAATTTATTACTATGGTGCAGGGCCTCCTTTGTAGCCAATACAGCATCAATTCGTCTTGGGAATGACATATACAAGTCCTACACAGTGGTCAGAGAGATTTTAAGCCATTCTTCTTGCAGGATAGTGGCCAGGTCACTACGTGATGCTGGTGGAGGAAAACATTTCGTGACTCGCTCCTTCAAAACACCCCAAAGTGGCTCAATAATATTTAGATCTGGTGACTGTGCAGGCCATGGGAGATGTTCAACTTCACTTTCATGTTGATAAAACCATTGTCATCCTGATACATGGCACCACCTTCAGGATACAATGTTTGAACCATTGGATGCACATGGTCCTCCAGAATGGTTTGGTAGTCATTGGCAGTAATGCACCCATCTAGCATAAGTATTGGGCCAAGGGAATGCCATGATATGGCAGCCCAAACCATCACTGATCCACCCTCATGCTTCACTCTGGGCATGCAACAGTCTGGGTGGTACTCTTCTTTAATGCTTCTCAACACCATAACTCTCTCGGATGTTGGAAAAAAAGTGGACTCATCGGAGAACAATACATGTTTCACATTGTCCACAGCCCAAGATTTGCGCTCCTTGCACCATTGAAACTGACATTTGGCATTGGCATGAATGACAAAAGGTTTGGCTATAGCAGCCTGGACATGCATATTGACCCTGTGGAGCTCCCGACGGACAGTTCTGGTGGAAACAGGAGAGTTGAGGTGCACATTTAATTCTGCCATGATTTGGGCAACTGTGGATTTATGTTTTTTAGATACAATCCAGGTTAGCACCCAAACATCCCTTTCAGACAGCTTCCTCTTACGTCCACAGTTAATCCTGTTGGATGTGTTTTGTCCTTCTTGGTGGTATGCTGACATTACCCTGGCTCTTGATATACAGTATTACAAATACTTGTTGTCTTGGTCACAGATGCACCAGCAAGACGTGCACCAACAATTTGTCTTCTTTTGAACTCTGGTATGTCACCCATAATGTTGTGCGCATTGCAATATTTTGAGCAAAACTGTGCTCTTACCCTGCTAATTGAACCTTCACACTCTGCTCTTACTGGTGCAATGTGCAATTAATGAAGATTGGCCACCAGGCTGGTCCAATTTAGCCATGAAACCTCCCACACTAAAATGACAGGTGTTTCAGTGTTTTTTCTAACACCTGTAGTCATGAATATACATAATTGACTTTGCCTCTTGTGCTGCTGTGTTACATATCTATGATCAGTTTAACAGTACATTTATAATTCAGGCTAGGGGTGGATGATATAGGAAAAAAAATGATATCGCAATTTTTTTTTTTTACTTACCCAATAACGATAATGGCCAATGATGCGTGCGCCTCATCCTCTGCAGCTTGATCCTGTCTTTATCGCACACAGGGTTGTGTGAATCTTCCGGGAGGTGGGGAGAAAGCAGCCGGCTCAACGCACTTACAAAGAAAAGGAGAGAAAGACTCACCCGCGCAGATGCACTAACAGCCGATAGCTAATTAAGATGAAGTGAATATTCATGAGCATGTCTTTCTCTCCTTTTCTTTGTAAGTGCGCTGAGCCGGCTGCTTTCTCCCCACCTCCCGGAAGCTCCACAGACGCCACACGATAACCCGATATTGCAGTTTTGCAATATCGGTACAACCCTGTGTGCGATAGTATCGTGAACGATACATATCGCACACCCCTAATTCAGGCATGTATTACTCTGTGTGGGATGTCATTCACTCTTCAGTCATTTTTGGCCTACTTTTTTTTACTGTTTCTTCTACTAATTATTAAAGAACTGTAAAAAGAATATTTGAACAAAAAAATTGAAAGGATCAAGAAGTCTGCCAAAACTGAGATGATTTCACCACATCTCAAAATGAACCAGAAGATTTGAGAGTACAAAAAGGCCCTCAGGGGTTTGCCAGGGGTGGCCACTTCCTCCCCAGCTGCCAAATTACAGCTGACATTATAGCTCCTCCAATCAGGTGCCTCAAGTCACAGTCTAGCAGGAATTTGATTGGATGAGCAACAATGTCAGCTGCCTTTTAACCCCACCCCTCCAACTAGAACTTTGAGTTGGGCATTACAGCAGAAAACAAACGGGGGGATTGGTTAAATTTCTGCATTCAGCTAAGACCACTCCCTGCTTCAGATAACCATATTTCTAAGTTAACTTTAAAGACTTATGAGTAAAATCTTCAGAATCCTACATTGAAAATTGTGACTACATATCTAATTGCCACCTTTAAGGTGGTAAAGTGAATTCAGTTTTGTTTAGGCCTATATGTGTTGGTGATATGTCACTTGAATGCATGATGCATAAATACACTTCGATATTGTTTGTTGTACAGTAAGAGAATTTGCCACATTGTATAAAATGAAGTTATTTGTTGAATGTGCAATGTTGAATTCTTATGCTGAATTTACATAGCAGTGGAACTGTAAATCACCCTTATTCTGTAAAGCAAATCATGCTGAATTGAGAAAAACCCACATATATCTGTACTCAAAGATGACAAATGTATAGGAATCCAATGCAATTTATTGCCTAACCTTCAGGGATGCAATCTACATCACACGATGGAAAGGTAAAAAAGGTTTTTTTTTTCCAGCCCTGATTAATGTAACATTACTAAATTTGTTTCCTAAACTATTCTACCATTTTTATTGTAACATGTGCACAAATGACTCTGCTAACATTTATATTGTAAAAAAAAAATCCTTAGGCTCATCTAAGGAACAGTGTGGCAGCTTCTATTTATCTAATGGCACTAGTTTTACTGGAAAATAAAACATAAAAGATTCATGTAGAGAGAATATATATGTATTGTACTCATTGAGGTTTCCTATGTACAAGTGCACCTCATCCTTGTACATCTATTATGTAAATAGGATCTAATTACTGCTAGCTGGAAAGTTCTTAGTATAGACATTACCACGTATTTAAAGGAGAAACAAGCTCATTTTTATATAGGGGTTATTCTTTAGGGGGAGGGGTGAAACATTGAGCTGATGTTCTTCTCTTGCTGTGGTGTGATCCTCATCTTGTTTACACCTCTTCTTCAAAATCAGCATTGTTGAAGAAGAAGCAGGAAGTGAAGAAGATTGCGGAGCTGGAACACAAGAAAAGATCATGGGACCAGTCTTGAAGCAGGAGGCAGTGGTGGAGTGAAGGAGGTGAACAGAAGTATTTCCCCCAACTCCCTTAAGAAATACCACTAGAAAAAATGAGCTTAGTTCTTCCTTAATTTTCTTATCCTCCAAGGAAATGGCTGGAATCCTCTCACTCACTATTTGTACTCCAGCTAGCGACTGGTACAATATGGATTTAAGTACAATAAATAGAGGCTAACCTTTTTCATTTATAAAATATGTATCTCTTCAGTAAAGCTAAAAAGTTTATCTTTTCTTTAATTTATTCATTCCTTCAATGAACAAAGTTAATTTATATCTTACTGCCTAAAATAAGTCATTTTTAATTTTTGCTTGATTAACTTTAATTGAAGGTTTAATGGTACTTATTATGCTTTCCCTTTAATCGCATTAAACTTTACTCTGCCATCCGTATCAAATAGTAGCATCTTGATGAACAGTCTATTTGCATATGGAACAGTTATCAAACTGTGCAATAACATAGGAATACTGATGTGTTATGAAAGTAAAAAGATGGTAACTCTTTCACTCCTACCTTCTGGTAAAACCCAGTGGTACTCGTTTAAAGGGTTTGAAAAATCAGATGTTGCTTTTTTCTTGGTCTTTATTTCCACCAAATGTATTTTCCTACAGTCTCTTTTAAAAAAAAAATATGCAAAAAAAAAAAAAATTGGGTTGAAAAAATGCAATTTCTGTGCATTGTCCCCATAATTCACAAATAGGCAAAATGGATGAAAACTGTCTTTGGACACTTTTACCAGTTTTCCATCATATTTTTATATTGTTTCCTATGGCATTCGCAGTCAATCACACATTTTTTAAAGTGCACCTGTCACCTTAAAACTCTTATACTAATTTAGGTTCTACTAATGAAATAAACGTTTTTGTAAATATAGATGTATTTTTTTAAAAAATGTACTTTTATACAGTGTTTCTCTCTGTCATCTTCCCTGTCAGCCCGACTTTTCTTTCTGAGTCGGGTAGGGTGGGGCTAAATGATGATTGTCAATATATCTCCTCCAATCAGATCCCTGATAGTTTGTGATTTAAGGAATCTGGTTGGAGAAGCGATAATTTTAATCATTACTTAGCCCCGCCCAATCTGACTTGGGAAAGAAAAGTCAGGCTGACATGGAAGATGACAGAGAGAAAAGTTGTATAAAAGTACATTTTGTAAAATACATAATATATTTACAAAAACATTTATTTCATTAATAGAACCTAATTTAGTATTGATTTTGAGGTAACCGTTATACTTTAAGGTCCCACTGATCTGTAGCATTCTACAACTTTGCTAAGGTTCTGCTACTAGGCCTGACACATATTCCCAGTTTCTGTGGAGTCACAAAGGATACTGCAATTTTTTTATGCATTTAGTTAAATGCAATGTGATATTACTTCATTTAAAATAGTAAGCATTCTCTTCATTGTTCTCTATAGAAAAATATTCTCTTTGAAGGAAAAAATATCCATAAAGATTTTTTTTCTTCTTATCTGCCCATCTAAAGAGGAGACATCATCAGATTGTAATTATTCATCCTTTCTATTTTATCTGATATCTGTGATATTATTATAGCAGTCTCACTACTTCTCACTTTGATTTTCCAAATCAAAGAAAATTTAACATGAATCCACAGATGTAAGGAAATATTACCTAAATGTACAGCAATTTTGAAATTTACAAAAGCAAATCTTAATGGATTTCAAAGTTGATGCCTTAAATGTGTTGCTAAAACACAGTCAGGTAGTATAATTTATGTTGTCATTACTGTAGACTTCATATAATATATATTCATTTGGGAATGCCTGCACGTCTATACTAAATTTAAGAAATATGCGGCAGGTAGAAATTGTGATTTTTTTAAGTGCCTGTCGAGAGCTGCTGATGGTGCTAATCTTTATCTGAAAAACTATAAGGCGATATTACTCAGTGTTTTATTATTTTGTGAAATCTTTCACTGGCAGTCGACAGCTATCAGTCTTATCATTCATTCTGGAATCCCTTGGAGGTAAAATGTAATTATTAGTATTTACTCAAATACATTTTTGATATACTTGACTCCCATAGGCAACTTCCAACAGTTAATCAGACTGTTGAGGTTTCCCATACTATGGTTAGCAGTCCTCTCTGGGGCCAGACTGATGTTCATGTCAGCCAAGACTCTTTCTTGTATTATTTTGTGGTAACTCCAGCTTCTTGCTAGAAAGACCTAGCCTTATTGGGCTTGGTTATTTGCTATGTTGTTCACATGTAGCCAATTACATCAATCTCTCCAGATGCCCAGTGCCAGCCCACCTACAGTTTCCCCCAATACTGCTATGCGGGTAAAGTCAGGATGTTGCTTGCTTTACACCTGATATCTCTTATAGGATTATGACAACATATATTTTCTAGCTAAAATGGTCCATATACTGTTAGAGTAAGATTAAAATAACAATTTTTTTTTTGTACTTTATATACACAACTACAATGATAGACATTTTTTTTTCAAGAAATTTACTGATTTAAATTCTATTTTTTAACATGAGATTATGATAACAATATCATTGCACTGCTGTGTTTACAGCCTATAGCCAAGCTTTATCTCTTAAGCATGATCACTTAGAAGGCTAGGAGTTAGAGAAACAGCTTGGAAGCTATTGTTTGGCTGTTTGGAACATGGAGGCAAATCAGGATTTATGCTATGTACAAGCTTGTATAAATAATAAAAATCAAACCTGCAGGTATATTGTCTTGCAGTGTTTTCAAAACAGGAAGGCAAAAGAACCAGGATGTTCTTGGCAGAGGAAAAGGATTCTACAGAACTGAAATGAAAGCTGACACTGTTTTTAACGGATTATACTGTCTAAATCTCATACATATTTCCAGGTTTGATCACCTTGTTGATTGTGCTCTGCCATGAATATTTTAGAATCTTCAAGTGCTTGTTCATTTTTATGATGTCACTTTTGTCTATACACTGCTACACATTTTTAAATGACTATTTTGATGATCTATTAACATTATCCTAAAAATGCAATGCTGAGTTAGTTATAAATAAAAAGATCTAAGTGCAAACTCACAAGACATTGCTGTGGCAATAAAATATATCTCTTTTCTGTGTAGTGGCAGTGCGGTGGCTTAGTGTTTATCACTGCTGCCTTGCAGCGCTGAGGTCCTAGACTTCACTCTGGACTTCATCTGCATGGAGTTTGTATGTTCTCCCCGCAATTGCGTGGGTTTCCTCCGGGCACTCCGGTTTCCTCCCACAATCCAAAAAAACATTCATCTGTGTGTGTGACAAAATAGGGAAAATCTAGATTGTAAGCTCCATGTTGCAGGGACTGAAGTGAATGATGAATCTCTGTAAAGCACTGCGTAAAATAGTACAGTCATGGCCAAAAGTTTTGAGAATGACACAAATGTTAATTTTTACAAAGT
>WMED01020147.1:0-12237 GCA_019650415.1 Pipa parva
TATCTGTATCTATCTATCTATCTATCTATCTATCTATCTATCTATCTATCTATCTGTTATGCGGTTAGGATGTACAATTCAATATATTGTGGATCTTTACATATACATAGACAGAACATTCTAGAGTTATACCACACAGATTGGTGCCAACATCATGTGGGAAATAAGCACTGTAATAAACACAAACCTGAAATTAACAGATCTATTTCCTAACAAAGTCTTCCTTATAGTATGAAATCTAGACCTAAAATGTATAGTTTCCATAAACCAATATTGTTACTGCCAATATTTTAACTTTCCATAGGGTGATGAGGAGATAATGAAAATGGGTTGTGGCTTCATATTTAACATTTTTTTAGGAGTTTAAAAATAGTTTTATAAGTAATAATAGAATTGAGTACATACTGTATATTCCATAAATTTTTTTTTCTGTTAGCTAAAGTATAAAATAGTTGTTTATTTTCTGTAAGAAAGTTAATTTTATTATTATGAAAATTTTCTAGAAAATAATTCTAGATTTTTTTTAAGTGGCAAGTGGATATAAAGAGAGTTTTGTTTCTTATGCCCACACAAAGGTACAATTCCCAGCAATGAATAACAATTTTATAGTTTAGGAACATGCAAACAAACATTACTTTGCCAGTGGTTTAAGTTCACACTATGGTTGCCATCCTCCCCATGCCGCATTGCTCCTCCAAAACAAAGGAGACTAACAGGAATCTGGAGGTTTTGTAGGGTTTGGCACTCCCGTAGTAAAATCACAAAAATTTATTATAGAAGTTAAAATCCAGGAATTCAAAAGTAAGATAAAAACAGAGCAGCACCTCCTAACGCGTTTTGCGCCATAGATTTCTATGATTAAGCGCTCGAGGTACAAAACGTGTTAGAAGGTGCTGCTCTGTTTTTATCTTACTTTTGAATTCCTGGATTTTAACTTCTATAATAAATTTTTGTGATTTTACTACGGGAGTGCCGGAGTCTTTGCTTCACTACAGTTATTGGATTCGGCCCACATCTCCTTGTCACCCAGTTTCATATGCATCGCCTTAAGAGGTATTTACTCATTTGTAACACAGGATTGGAGTATCCATTACATGTTATCGTTTTGTAGGGTTTGACAACTAAGAGCAGGGTGCATCAGGAGGTACAATTGTGACTCCAGTGACTTCATCCCTAATGTTCTGTTTGTCTTTTAGTTCTGGGGCAGGATCATTAGAAGCATAGAACAGACGGAGTGGGAAAGAGGTTGGGATTAAAAATGTATACATTACACATTGGACAACACATATTACACTATTTCACAAAAAAATGTAATTGTTTTAAAATGGCTTGCACGCTGTAGAGATTATTACCACTGGAGGGTTATTCACCACTTCTTGATTTTCATATATTCATCAAACTCTGCGATGTGGCAAATTCTCACTTTGATGAATAATCCCTTAGGCTAGGTTTACACTAGCGTACTGTGCACAGCGTATTTTTTTTTTTAAAATTCTCCGGCGAAAATATGCTGAGAAAAGATGTCAGAGAAAATCTGTAGAGAACAATGTTAATGGAAGAAAAGTGTGCACACTATCATTCCATTGAGAGCGTATTATGCTAAAACGCTACCTGTACTATGTCTATGAACGCACAGAACGCAGTGTATTTTATTGGCTATATTAGTTTCAATAGGAGTATAACAGTTGTGATCACACACAGTGTAAAAATGCACTGGCAGTTTATTTTGTAATAGCAAAAAAGGCAGGGAAAAAAACGCCTACGAAAATTCGCTGATAAAGAAAATCCTCTGTTCCTGTGACAGACTGTAGGAGGGATGTTACTAATATGTATTACATATTAGTGATGAGATGTCGCAAGTTCCTTACTGTTGAAAAGCCTTATCTAGGAGAGATCTGTCTCTTTGTGTCTGCACTTCCTGTTTTTAAGGAAAGCATGACCGTGTTAGGTAGATGAACTTTCATAGTTCACCTGAGAGGTGAAAGGAAGGGAAAGCTATTTAGAGAGTATTGAGCCCTCACAAGAAGTTCTTATTTCACCGCTGCCTAAGTAAGTCAATAAGATGCTGCTACCCTAAGTACAGCAACCCAATAGGTAGGTACAGGTTGATTAGGGAAGAGCAAGTGAAGTCCAGATTGCAGCAACGCCCAAGAAGCCCTGGTTCCAGTGAGAGAACACCTGAAAGAAAATGGGTCAAGCTTATTAAAAATAATGACAAAGCTGTGGATACCATACTCTGAATTAATTTTGGTCAGGAGTTGAGCTGGGGACAATTGCGATTGGGAGCATTCCTGTGGGTTTAAGGTATTTTGGTGCAGACTTCGTGAATGTGCACTTATGTTCCTTTCAAATGTTCACATTTGAGTTGTAGTGGGTGGGTGACCAGTAAAAATAGCATTGCAATCAAATTTGACAGAATTAGGTAACCACTCTGTAATGTTATTTTATCTTAGAAGAAAGGGTGTCACACCAGTGTAACATAGAAAGACCTTAGAGACATGTAAATATATTTAATGAGTATTGCAACACTTGGTGATACCTTTTAATATTGGTTCCTAATTGGTTCCTCATGACATGACTTAGGTAATTTAGCCCTTTATCAAATGTCAATGTGTAATAAAACCACGCGCCTAAATAAAGAGCATAAAACCCACCCACTCCGCTAATTTCTAATCTATTATTGGTGTAATATTATTCAGAGGGTTCCAGTCAAATGTTAAGTTAATTTATGCTGAGTTCAATAGAGGAGGAGATAAATTCAATTGCATATATTCCAAATATTATACACAACCCCTAAACCAAGCAAGCACCAAGGCAGATACAAGCTCATTAGATATAATAAGGGGACAGGGACATACCTAAGACCAGGAGTCCAACAGTGAAACATTTATTATATTCAGGCCAAATAAGGTCTGAAATGGAAAACAAAGCATTAAATTGCAGAAAGTACATATTCTATAAAAAAAAAAGCTTTAACATTCCAGTTTTCATTCATACCCCTGGGGTACATGGCATTTGGCCATCTGGCTCCTCCTTCTGCAGCAACCTTTTGCATAGATCAACTCTCCTTATACAGGAGAGAAGTCATTCCATAGATGTCATCATGGTCAATATTGTTACAGTTGACCCAGTTTCCAGGGGTTGTAAACCTTCTATAGGTAAGAATGAATGGGTCGTTAATCTTGCTGCAATATTCAAGAGAGACAAATGTGAGTCAATACATGTAAAATGTAAATGTATTCTTCTGTGTGAAGTATTTTCATGCTAAATTATGGGCACACTGTAACCGTCGTGTATTTTTATGCACATTCCTGCATCTGGAATCACTGCTTAAGCATGTACTTGGCATGTCACCCATAAGATGTATAATCAATTTGTCCGCAAACAAAAAAACAAAGAAAAGTCTGACGCGTTTGTACGCTTGGGTTATGTCACGTTTAAAAGAATATTCTTTTTTTTTTTCTCAGGATGTTGGCAATGCATGTAATCTAATTATTCCTTCACAAATCAAATAAATCAAATGTTCTGAGATTTCTAAGAAGATTGTAGCAGCATTATGTTTAGTTTAGTGAAAAAGATTGGCAGCGAATGGTTCGCCAGCTGTTCTGAAATGAAAAATTCCCAGCATTCTTAGCTGAAGTTTAGTAGAGCTCGGGGTTGGCATGTTAATATTTTATTAGGGGGGCGGCTCATTTTAAGCATGGTGAAAATTCCAGGAAATAAGAAAAAAATGTACAATTTCCCCTATTTGATAAAGACCTATATGTATATATATATATATATATATATATATAAAGCCTACGGTGGTCAGCGTTTGTGAAAATTACCAATTATAGAGGTGCTGGAACTCTGACAATTTGCTTGCAGCTCGCCTGCCAAAGCTTGTGATAGTACTGCTGTCCACAATCCACTTTACACTGCTCCCACCCACCTCCTTCTCATTTATCTCTCTTGAGCACCACCAATGTGCTCCAGTTCTTAAATCCCAGGCTTCCCTTATTGGTCCCATAAAACAGGGTGCAGGGCTGAATTTAGACTGTGTACCTTGAGTTTGACATGTGTTTCCTATATGACTAGAGTCAAGAAAATGCACATATCTGAGACTAACATTAGCAGTTTGATTGTCCAAGATCCTGCTATAAGTTACCTCCAGAGCTGCTATTACCATGGAGGGGCTACCCTAGGGGCCAAGACTAGTGAGAAACTGGCAGGAAATTCCAAGTTCCCTTGCGGGGAACCCTTGTGAAGACTTGGGTACTCATTAGACTCTGCACTTTAGGTGGAGTCTGCTTTAACCTCCACTGGTCAGCAGACCCATTCCTATACACACATACCAGTGGCAAAAATAGGATTAGATTTTTCTGTTTTTATAATAGTTAAGTGACTTTTTTTTATAAATAGAAAATAATTAATTTTGAAAAGGGAATAAGAAACACATCTGCCCTTAGCAATGTCCAACTGTAAAAATTCTTTACCTAACGAGCAGTATCCACATGCTGATTTTTTAATGTACTGCCAATCTTTATGTTGACAGGTTATGGTTTCCTCTTATGGCTTTATGGTCTTTAACACCTGGCATTAAGGGGGATATTCTATAAAGTCCTAACTGTTGCATAAAGGTGTGAATTTGCCAGCTAAAGACAGTCGCTAAGGACTACTACTGTCTCAGCTGCATCTTTATAATGAGAATATTGTCGCAGTCATGATTTTACTATGGAAATATTGTCACACCTGCAATTTTAAAAATTGTCGCAGTCGCAACTTTACAATGAGAGAATTATCACAATCGCCAATTTACTATGAAAATCCGCTGTTTGAAAATTCGACATTCAAACAGAAACTAACCCCTAAACAATTTCTATGCTGAATAGAATAAACCTGGGTACTGACAATCAAACACACATAGGAGATATTTATAAATATGACACTGACATTTTCAACATTCGCTTCATCTTTGTCAATGCTTTTCAACTTTATTTTTCATTTTGCTTCTCTTTTCATTTCTGTTGATTTATACAGTCGAAAAGAAAATTTTGATATGGAAAAAGATCAGACGAGGCCTGTACAATGCCTTGTTTTCAATGAGGTAATTCCCTCATTCAATGGTTGTGTATATGGTCAGTGGTTGTGCTAATGGTCAGTGGTTGTGAATATGGTCAGTGGTTGTGCATATGGTCAGTGGTTGTGCTAATGGTCAGTGGTTGTGCATATGGTCAGTGGTTGTGCATATGGTCAGTGGTTGTGCATATGGTCAGTGGTTGTGTATATGGTCAGTGGTTGTGAATATGGTCGGTCAGTGGTTGTGCATATGGTCAGTGGTTGTGCAGGTACATCCTGTTCTTGCTTTTAAACAGATGATATCTAAAATGTTTAATAGCTGAGAAGCCTAGTTTAAACTTTCTACAAATTAGCCACATATTTAGTTGTTATCATTGTTCAATGATCAGAGGCTATAAATTCAGAATAGCCTAATTAAATCAAATTAGGATCACTCAAATTACATGTACCAGTGGGGTTTGTTACTCTTACCAGTTAGCTAAGAATTATTCTTACCTGGAAGTCAACTTTAATTGAATGCTAATTTATCAAAATAATTGCCACCCACACATATGTTGCAATTATCTACTAATAAAATAAAAACAAAAGTACTAATTGGCCAACCCTATGTTATATGCGAATGCCTCCAAATTGAAAGGTGTTGAAAGAAGACCATGATTCCTAGGTGCTGGCATGCTTTAATGCTATGTAATACTTTATAGTTACAATACAGGGTCTTACTTTTAGTTGCACTTGCAGGATTCTTCAGGCAAATGTCCCCCTGCAGCAGTCCCCACTGTACCCACTTGTGTGTATCAAATTTAAGTAGGATAAGCAATCCCTAGCTCTCAAAAAATGTCATTGTGCTCACCTTGGATATATTCTAAACATATGGTAGAATTCAGGATCCCACCAATTATTTTTTACTAAATCCACTGAAGGGTCACCTTATTAATAATTCAGGTTATTTATTAAGCGTAAGGATTAAGCTGTGAAAAGCAAATATTTTTTTTTTCTTCCAGAAGATGAGTTCCTATGGAACCTGGGGAACAGATCAGCTGGCCTTAAAGATTTAAAATTGAAATATTCTGAAGTGTCATACATTGCCTCATTGTCACTCCTTCAGTCATAATATGGAGTTGTATTAAGAGGTGGAAACTGCAAGAAAAGAGTAAAGGGAAGAGGGGGAAAGAGTAAAGAGGGAAGGATAGAAGCAGACTGTTGCAAACAAGTCTTTATCTAAGTGTCTCTAAAGAGACATTGTTTCTATTTGGTTTTACGCACAGAAACTGTGGCATCTTCTAGCATCATTTGTTTTTAACAGTGGCTTCCACTCTTGGGTAGACAAAGGTTTAGTTAAGATTTCATTTTTTTTTTTATCAATACACATTTATATTTGTTTTGCATCTTAATAAAATGCCAATTGTGCACTGAGCTCTTACTGAACAAGGCTTGCAAAGCAGAACCATCCAGCAAGGACTGATTACTGTTCTGGTACCCAAAGATGTTACTGTGAATTTTCTAAAATAAATGGAAATGTGTCCTTCTTCTTCCTGCCATTTCTGGAATCTATCAGAAATGACCCAATACTGGAGTCATAACAGTCCCTTCAAAATTGTGTTTTTGTGGCCAAAGACAACATTGTATTTTAATGACTCAAAACTTTTTCTTGTTTTATACTAACACATTTAAAGAACCAATTAACATACTTTCCATTATTCCATGATGGCGTGATATGGAGGTTATCTTTCCAGAGGATTAAAAAAAAAATTAAAAAATTCTTAATTTGTTGTGAAATGTAAGATTAACTTGATGAAATACGCTTATTGAATAATTGGTCTTTAACTCTCTATAAAAGAAAAAATGCTCCTCTGTTTGCAATTTTTAAAAAATTTGTTTCCATGACTACACACATCATGAGATTAATGAATTGAAAATAGTGTTTTGGTGATGCTGGAAAGGTGTTGTTAAGTCAGAATTCTATTACATGAAATATTTACGTCTGCATTGGTTAGTTCTAATTCGAATAACTGTGGGTTGTTAAAAAGAAACAGGATTCCACATAACACATAATGCACTAAGTCAACAAGTCATGTTTTTACAGATGTTTTAGGTGTCTGGTCATGTGTAAAAAGATGACCAAGTAGTAGTATGATACATTTCCTAAGCACTCTGTTGAATTCACCTCGCTACAATTCGAGTCGTATCGCCAAAATAATCATGGATTCCCTTCTCATTACTGAATAAGCGGTGACTAGTTCTTGTCGAACAAGCGGACAGTGGTAAATATTGTCTGATGTGATGTGTGGTGTAGTCAGTATGATAAAAGTAGAATGTGGAGCCCTGCCATCAGTCCAATAATTCACCAGTCTGATGGGTCGAAGTCAGTTTGGAGCAGTACACCAACTTCGACACACTCCTCTGCTTAGTCAATAGTCGAAGTACTTGTGCATGTGCAAAATGATGTAGAAGTGTTCTGTAAGATCGCTACTATCATAGTCACTCAATTTGGTCGCATCTTCACCACATCACAGAGTTTGTTCAGTAAGCGAACATGGGGAGGTAGAGTGCTGTAGTAAATAGATTCTCCCTGGGTCTGATATGGATATTATACTGGGTACTTTAGCACAGGTTCCTTTGCTGGAGAACCATGAAATCTCCCTTAGGTTTAATCCACAAAACCATGGAAAAAGAAACCAGCCAATGTGGCGGTGCTGCAACCCTTTACTGGGTATTCAGGTGCAATATACACAACATGTTTTGGATGTCTTGCCCTTTATCCAGCGTGATATATCCTTTTGTTATAATGTTTTGTATATTGCGGATGAATACCCAATAAAGGGTTGCAGCACAGCTGTGTTGGCTGGTTTCTTTCTTTTTCATGGTTTTGTGGATGGGGAAGTGATGAACAGATGTTAATTCGGACCTCTCCATGACTATTCGGCCTTTACTCAATTAGGCCCTATGATTTACAGCTTTAACCCAAAGCAAACCTACACTACACCTGAAGTATCCAAATAAAAATGAAGGTAATCCCTTTCTATAACATGCATTTAGGTAGAGACCTGCCTCAAAGTCTAATGTACTGTAATATCCTTTTAGAACATTAATCCCAAATTTCTCCAATATTTTTCATATTAAAACCGATTCTGGCATCTCCCAAGAGCAATGTTGTGTGATTATTAGGAAACGTGGGTCTTTCAGATAAAGGATCATGAATCTTGCTATAAATCATGTTATACCCGTGGAGCATAATAGGAATGTTGCATTCTTGCAATACACACATTGCTCATATATTTTTTTTTGTTGGTATTCCTACAAGCAAACTGAAACTGTCTTATAAGCACTAGGGATATACTATATATTCCCTAATGCATGCACAGAAGAGGACTTCAATGTCAGCCTAATAAACTACTTTAATCTACATCACATTGCATATTAGTTTAAATCAGAAATAAGAATTGTAGACATTTTATGGACAGTATCTAGATATTTAGATATAGAAAGTCAGTTAACATTTTCCCCATGATATCTTACACATAACTAAGACATTTTGACCACTTATATGATTATTTTTAGATACTTTAAATTGCTTTGTGCTATTGGCAACTATTTACCCAGCATTCCAAGTGCTACAGAGGTCTGTATATTTAAGGGAGATCTATAAACTCCTATTCAAGAAGCGGGGAAGAATTATCCATTTACACATGGTTAGAGTATATTTAAAGGAAATCTATAACATTGCATCAAGCAAGGGGGAGGGGAGAGTTTTTTCAATATCAGTGCTAGGCTGCAGCGCTGCCCCTGCTGTCTGCTATGATGCCGAAATCTTCTGCCAGCTGCCATGGTTCTCGACTCTAAATGGTTCCTCTAAAAAAAAAAACAACTGCTACTGCACTTGTTCTTTTCAATGAAACAGAGAGAGGAACCGGATGAGAAGAGGACCGTGGCAGCTGACATGTGTAGGTTTCGTCAGATTTCTTCCATTGGATAGTAGGGTAGAGCCAGAGGTCAACAACTACAGGAACCAAAAATTCTCTTAGCGTTAGCTATTGCTAGGTTTGATCCTGTTCTAGATTGTGGTAGTTACTCTAGTTCATTCATTCATTATTTATTGGGTGACCCCATTAAAACCTTATATTTCTGATGGTCTTAGGCAACCCCTAGCAAATCATCATTCGACCCCAAGACGGGGTCGCGACCCACAAGTTGAGAACCACTGATATAGATGATGACATCTAAGGGGGGGTTATTCACTAAGGTGTGAATTCAACTGTCGAATTCGCAAACAGCGGATTCCCATAGCAAATCCGCTACAATTTCCCCACTGTAAAGTCGTGACAATTTTTGAATGTTAAGATTGCGTCAATTTTCCCATAATAAAGTTGCGACTGCGACAATATTCTCATTATAAAGACATAAATGCGACAGTAGCAGCCTATTGCGACTGTCTTTACCTGGCGAATTCGCAGCTGTATGCAACAATTCGGACCTTAGTGAATAACCCCCAATATAGTAAAGTGTACACAGCAGATCCTGATAAAATGTCCAGACACTTTAATAAATTTCAATAATCCCATATAGGGATAAAATAGATCAATTTGCACTTGGGAACTGGTTCTCATATGTAATGTTTTAAAGCAGAAACACCTCTGGGAATCTATATAGTCTGTAAATTATATCATTCAGGGCCCCCGAAATCTTTTTCAGTCCATTTATCCAAGTAATTTACTTTTTTATCAGCTTCCCTTTCAGCAAAAGTATTCTGAAAATTCTTCATAAATTCATTCTAACCGTATCAGATGAGGCTGCTTTTACTCAACAAGCTGTTATTATGTAACTAGGCTAGTCGACATAAATATTCTATTACCTGGGATGAAGCAGTGTATACTAAGTCTGTTTATTATTAAAACTTACATATGAGAGAAATTGATAAAACTTCTTGAAGTTCACACAGTCTTTGCGTTAAGTCATTCTCTTCAATGTCCCAAACATTTTCATGCAAATCCAGACTAGAAAATATAACCTGAAACACAGCTGAAAATTCTATTCCAATGCCTTCAGTTTTCGAATAATTATTCATCAAATTCCCAACAGTCGCATAGAGTTGAAAGTTTGCACCTGTTTGCCAACTAACTAAGGGGGTTATTGACTAAAGACCTAGGGGGTAATTCACGATAGTGCGAAGTTTGGTGCGGAGTCTTCGCCTCACTTCGCACTGACTGATATGCGCTCGCTGATGTCCTGCACGCGGACATCATCGAGCGCTTTAAAGGGATTCCAGTCTTGGCGAGAGCAAAGGAGTTGCCCCGCCGAGACTGGAATCTCTTTAAAGCGTTTGCTGATGTCTGCGTGCAGGACATCAGTGAGCGCATAACAGCATGTGTGAAGTGATGTGAAGGATCTGGAGCTGACTTCGCACATTGCTGAATTACCCTCTGAATTACATCAAAGTGGTGAACTCACCAAGGTGTACTGCTCCAAATTTGCCAGTTTGACTTCACCAGATCAATGTGGTGAAGTAGGGGGCTGATAGCAGGCCTCTGGCTTTGCATGAGTTGAGTGTACACTAAAAAGGCAAAGAAAAAGTAGCATTCAAGTATCAACGTGAGTTAGGAATACTGAACAAAGAGTAGAACATTTTTGTCTGTTGAGGTGAAGGGACATGAATATGCTATGCCTGTTGAATAACCCTTTTAAATTGAAAGTTTCCATTATATGTGCACCTACAATGATAAATACTATTCTTTAATCTGTAAACAGTGCAGGGTATTTGTCTATCTAAAGCCTTACAGAGGAGGAGGTTACCATTGTCGCTTGGTGGGGCATCAGGATCATTTGTAATTCCAGAGTTATGTTATAGTCTTACATTTTTACTTTTGCATTAAAATTCAATACTGTTAAAGTTTGATCAAAAAACTCCACCTTTAAATAAAATGCATTATTATATACTAGAAAATGCAAATTTGTTGAAATAAAACACTCCAGTATCCAAATAAAAGTAAAGAAAAACATAACACAGAAACCAAGATGGCTGCCTCTTCCAAAGAGTAAAAAAAAATGACTTAAAATTATTTCCATCTGTGTTGCTAGTAAATATGCCCTATACTATTTTCTCATCCCACTGGTTTTAGTAAGATTAATTTCTGAAATATTATGGGCAAAAGTAAGTTCAGTTGCCATAAATTATTCCTGACATGTCATTGCTTTCTTACATTGCGTTCTTTATAACACAGCATCATTTCCATGGGGGAAGGCTACACTATTACACAGCATTCTCTCATAAGACACAATCAGTACCATACTAACCTCTTGTTAGAGTTCATTTTATTGGTCCTGACGTTCTTATCTGATTCAGGAAAATTTTACTTTACCGAAGCAAGTTATTCTTTTGTTGATGGTCGGCTAAAGATGAACTAAATGCTTTGCGTTCAATCGTGGTGTTCTCAAAAGCTAAATTTTCCAAACCATTAATAACAGAACTGGTATATATCATATGTCATATGTTTTGTAGAACATCAATTTTTTTTTTTTTTTTTTTTATCTTTGCAGCTAAATAATTATTTCTGATTACATCATCTCCAACGTTCTATCCTCAGGTGTATGAATAATGTAATTTAGTCTAAGGCACCATTTCTAGTAAAAGCTACATAGTGTCACTTATTGTAACTTGGTAGCTCAAATATGACAGGTGCAGGTTGTGGGATGAATGTAAGTGGAAAAGGAGTGGTTATTCCACTTAGGTTCAATATGATTAATTGTGAATAAACTGATTTGACAATTCTCTATTGATATTCCATAGCTGGCAAGAAAATATGTGTTCTTCATACTGTCATATCTTTACTCCATGTTTACCCAGAAAACCGGAAAACCTTTGTGATGCAGACCTTAGTATATGAATATCTGAGAAGGTGGGGGTGTGTTTGAAACAGCAAAATGGATGCCTAGTACCGCAAGTAAAAAAATGAGATGCAGGAGCTCAGTACTTCTTAATGGTGAGTTAGGTCTTAGGTGCTTTAAGTTTTATTGTGTTCTTATCTACCAGGCCTATCAAGTTAATAAGAGATTAAAGGGGAGCTACAGTCAAATTACATCTTTACATATGCAGTACTGTACCTTAGTGAGAAGTGTTTCTCCAATAGTAGATGTTTCATGTGATGCAGAATGATTGAGTAGGCAGCACTGATAAACTCCCACACC